>NDGN011354709.1:0-27236 GCA_002564285.1 Tympanoctomys barrerae | reverse complement strand
AACCAGGGATTGAACTCAGGTCCTTGTGCTTGCCAGGGAAGCACTTATTCCACTGAGCCATCTGCCTGGACCCTAGAGATCTTTAAAAATGCAGATTCTGTTTAGGAGGTTTAGTCTGTTTCTCTCAAACTTCTAATGCTACTATCTGCTGGTTGCATTTTGGTATTAAAGGTTTACCTAAAAACAAACAAAGAACAACAACAACAAAATTAAAGCCAGACTCACTTCCCCTGAGATATGGTTTTCTGGGTCTTGTAGTCTATAACTGACACCCAGAATGGCCATACAGATGCTGTCAGACACAGCGAGGTCTACGTGACCTTCACATAAGTGATACCCATGACTGAGCACTTGATGCAAAATGATTCTACACTGGTGAGGCCCACAGAGTAAGTCACATCCTGTCAGGGATGGCAGCAGAGTCTCACCTCCACGTCAACCCAGACTTTGTAGGGAGTTGGCAGGTCCTTGTTCTAACGTGAGGTATCTGTCCTATACTTGGGCCTGGGGAAAGTCACCCAGTGCCACCTACGAACTATTTCTGGGTGAACTGAAGAAAGAGACCTACACAAGTCACTAGTTATCAAGGAAGGACACCTAACCTACTGCCTAACCTACTGCCTACCTACAAAAGTATCATTGCTCCCTAAGGTCAGAGGAATCATAGACTCAGTAATTCAAAGGTAAATCCGCGTTGACATCTCTCAAATCTTTAAGATATTTGGCACAGAAAATACAAGTGATACCTCAGTGTATCAACTTAATTTGCTTTACAATTTTGGGGAAAATGGTTGTGGTTGTGTTTGTCACCAATGCAGAATTTACAAATGAATGAAGCAAAATTTTGCCAAATTCTTTCTTTTGCAAACAGAAGCAATTGTGAACTGAGGTCTTACTGTATTATTAAAGGTAGTTTTATGAATTATTAATATGCATTGTAAAAATCCAAAAAACTTTTAAACTCAGTTTTATTTCTAGAAATTCTTTCCTTTAAAACGTTTAAAAATTCAGATGAAGAATGTGTCTACTGCAACATTTACTTATGAGAGTATAAAATTAGAAACAACCTAAATGTTCAACTAAAGAAGGATTGAATTATTTATGGGGCAATATTTTAAAGATGTAAACTATTGAATTTTAAATAATATAGTAAAATATGGTAAATGAAAGGAAAAAGAAATCAGAGTAGTGCAATCCAAATTCTACTTCTACATTTATTTTCCAAAATTGAAAAGAAATCATAATCAATTAGCTAGATTGTGGAATTGATGTTTATTTCCTTCCCTTATATTTTTTATACTTTTCTTCCCTTACACTTTTTCTGTTTTTTTCAAAGTATGTTACAATGAGTATTCTTGTTTTGATAACCAGAAATAACTCAATTCAAATTTTATTGTTTTATAAATTTGTTTGTAAGATTTATACACTTACACCTGCAAGCAGGTACAGGGGCCGGGGGTTCAATACCTAGGCCTGCCATGCCAGCCCCACCCCCAGGGCCGGCTGAGACAATTGAGACTGGACATGGTGGCATGTACCTGTAATCCCAGCTCTTAGGAGGCTGAAAACAGGCGGATCACTATGAGTCCAATCTAGTAGTGAGACCCTGAATACCCTGTAGACCCTTCCCTAAAACACACACACACAAAGATTTATACACTTACAAATTAATTTTATCCTAATACCTTTATGTTATGAGAACCTTAAAATTTTAATAAAATCATTAGATAGTGGCTTTTAAAAAAACAAGTATTATAAAACAGTTATGTGCCAGACACCCTCTGCTAATTGAGGCTTATTAAATGTCCCTTCCCAGGAGTGGATATCTTATGCTTTGGGTATGAACACATACTTCCCATTATTGAATATGCCATTTCACCTTTTAGGATATTTCCTTCAAATCGAGGTTGGACAGGTAGTCTTCTCACCTTCAAGTATTCTGTGGTTCTACCGGAGTTTGCCAACTGTCCCCAAGGGTCCTATGAAAGGGATAGCACAGTCTGCCTTCCAGTTTGTAAAGATGACATGCACTAGGGATAGTAGTGACTGACAGGAATCTGACACTGAACAGGTACTTAGTAAATCCTTGCTACTTTTGCTAGTAGCATTGGAAGGACCATTGTCATCTCCAAGTTAATCAAGAATAACAGAACCCAAGGGAGTGTTCTTTTGTTCCTGAAATCCATCGAAAGCATCATGCCAGGCTTCTTCCCATAGCCTTACTAGACTGCTGCAATCCTATGTGCAAAGGTCTCAGCAGTGGCAGCGGATGTAGCCTGTCCCACTTGAGCCCCAGAGAGTCGCAGCTCAGGATTCACAGGAAAGAAGGCGGAGGGGGTGTGTCCTGGTCCTACTCTGGCGTGCTCATTTCTCCCATAGGTTTACTGGACATGCCCGGCAGAAGATGTGGACTCTTTTGAGATGGAATTCTATGAACTCATTACTACTCCTCCTAACAACGTGCAGATGGAGCTCTGTGGACAGATTCGGGACATCATGCAGCAGAATCTGGAGCTGCACAACCTGACTCCCAACACCGAGTACCTGTTCAAAGTTAGAGCAATCAATGACAATGGTCCTGGGCAGTGGAGCGACATCTGCAAGGTACTGTACGTGTTGTTCTCAAACAGATTTTCTTGCAAGATTCTGGGTGCGACTCTGTTAAGATGATCATGAGCTCACAGAATCCACAGCGATTCTCTCTCCATCCAGAAAATCTGCTATTGCAGGACCAAGCAGAAGCTGCTGCCCTCCACTAGGCTTTGCAAATAAGGCCTGGGGGTTGTTAAATTGTGCTTTATTCAAAAAAATATTTGTTCTAGGCATTGTTAGGATGTATTAGTATGCAGAGACTGAGAGGAAAATAAAGCATAATCCCTGCTTCCAAGGTTCTCGGGGTCTAGTAAACAAATAATTTTGTAGGAGAAACTGAGAAGTAATTGTAATGTGAGACAAAGTAAAAAAGGGATCCTCTTGCAAGGCAAAGATAGTGCGAGTTTAGCAAGTAAAAATAGGATAGCCAGTTAAGTTGGAATTTTTCATAAACAACAAATAAGACTTTTAGTATAAATATATACTACCTATTATTTATTTAAGATTTGTTATACTAAAATATTTTTTAATCTGAAAGTTAAGGAATAGCCACTGAACATGTCAGGTGGGCTCCAAAAAAGAAAATAGTTTAACTATTGTGATGCAAGGCTGATTCTTCTTTATACCCCCAGAGAGCACACACTTGTGAATATAGTTTTACTGATATTAAAAGGAGACAGAAAAGGAAAATATTAAAGACTACCCAGATCTATCTTACTGCGTAACTATGATGGTGTTCTTAGGAATCAGAGTAGATTATGTGTCAATCAGGGATTCTTTAGAAGCCAAAAGGACAAGTCCATTCATTTCAGCTTTTAAGAGAAGGGGTGGGGGAGAAGGACAGAGAGAGGGAGAAGGAGAGGGAGAGAGGAAGAAGAGGAGGAGAGGTCTCATGAGACCCCTGTAAGGACATACCTCTCATCTATTACCCAAAGGAACTGCAAAGCTAGAAGTTTCTGCTTCCCCATCCCCATCCTCCTCTTCCTTCCCCTTCCCTCCCTCCCTCCCTCCTCCCCTTCCCCCCCCTTTCCCTTCTCTGCATCTCTCTGAATCTGTACCACTTGTGACTAGCTTATTTAGTCCCTGCTCCTCTAAAATCAGCCTGTAGCCTGCATGGGTAACCTTAACTCTAATTCCAACAACATCTGACTGCTAGGCACATTTTGTTTGTTTCCCTTGTAAGATGCTTGAGGTTAAGAATCTGAGAAATAGAAGGTGAGGTAGAAAGGGTGGGATTAAGCACTGGCTAGCCAGTCTGTAAGGTGGGGCTAATCCAAGCTGATGGCCAGCTCCTGGGGCCCCCACAGCAAACCCTGCCCTCCCACAGAGGTCAGAACTGCCTTGAGTGAGAAGGGAGATGAAAGGCTTGCTTGGCCACCCGTCCTCCTGGCCAGCTGCCATCCTGTTGGTCAGCCCTCAACACATTTTGCAATATGTCCTTCTAATATTGGGTTTTTTGTTTTACCAAAATCCATCTTCTTTGTTGGTGTTTTGGGATCTCTCCAACATATCTTACTCATGAAGAACACCTAGTGCTGTTCCTAATTTTGCAAAATGCACCCTCTGTCATTTCTGGATGAGCAGGGATGGGCAGAGAGACAGGTGTGCATCATCAGTGTGCGTCTCAGCCTGCTGGGCCTCCCAGGCTGCTTTGCTGCCCCATCTCACTCTGTAGACTCCTTGAGAACAAACTTCACAGCCCATCTTTGTCTCTCAGTGCCTATTCTAGCAGTGTGTCTGAGCAGGTTTAGAATGATTGAATGAAGATAGGACTGAACATTGGGCCAATCAAATGAATAGATGAGTGGATGACTAAATTAAAGAGTGAAAAAATTAATAATGACAAAGTACCACAAGCTGCCTGAAAGCTAAATGTTTAAAGTCGTAAGTCAAGAAATACCGTTTTCTAAAATCGTGTTTATGTGATTAATTTGCCCTCCCTGTAAGAGAAGGAAATGCATTCCATTCCAAGCCCTTTACTTTTAACAGAATATCTAAATGAGCAGAGTCCTAATTAATGACACTTCCTGGAAGCTTCATGTTTAACAGACTCGAGGAGCCACAATATAGACTTTTCCTTCAGAAGTAATCCTTCCGCCCTTCCTGTGATTTTATTAGCATTCCAGAGAAAACACTGATTTCCTTGCCATTTGTCATCATTTGCATAAGGAAAGGCTTCAATTGCAAATGAAAATAAGATGGTGTGTTTGAATGACATTTACGAAGCTTCATAAAAGTAATGACTTAAGCTCCTTCCTACAAAATCAAGAATTTTCTTTTGGCATCCATGCTAGACTGGTATCCCTGAAAGGTTTCATTTAAATGCTGCAGTAAAGCAGCAAAATCATTTTTTATCCTAGATGCAACATTTCCATCATATGTACTTTAGTAAAAGAAGTGAAATAGCACCTTTTATATTTGATTTGCGTAAGTCTGAGACTTGTTGATTTTAAGAGGTTTTCTCTGGAATAGAGAACATGTATCAAGAAAATGAAGGCTTTTGAAAGGCTCCGTAGAAGCTCAGCTGGTGCTGGATGCTGTCTGTCCATTATCACCAGTCACTCCAGCCGCCCAGAAGGGAAGGGGCTGTTGCCTAGATCTTACAGAAGAGGAAACTGATACTCTGTGGGGGAAAGCGGCCTCGTGGCACATGAAGGAGGGGTCCTGTTGAAATTCAGATGTGAATCCATGCCGGAATTCTTTGCCTTCGGCATCATCCTCAGATGCATCCAGGTCTGGAGCAATGTGGGCTCAGCTGAGAGTCACAGTACCTCCCTAGGAGAAAGATGTGAAAGCCAGTAGTAGGGAGAACTGATGTTTGGGATTTTTTGTTTGTTTTCTTTCTTTCCTTCTTTCTTTCTCTTTCCTTCTTTTCTGTCTTTCTTTCCAAGAGAATATCATGCATTCATGCATTTGGAAAGTCACTGCCTCTTCTTGGCTCAGGTACCCGCTCCAAACCCCCACAAGGCTGTTGCCAGCTCTGTGAGGACGGGCGTCAGTCTGATCTTCTTCCCTTTTTGCTCACAGTGCCCAGATGGGAGCCTCTGGAAGCCAAGAGCCCAATTGCTAATTCTGGAGGGACAGAGACACGTGCCTAGGAAAGGCGTGCGCCCGGGTGACCACACGCTCTGTTCCGATCCTGGCCTCCTTCGAATGCTCAGCACACCTCAGGGCCACCACTCCTCTTCCCCATTATAGTCTCCTTGCTTTGACACTCTCTCTCTCCCTCTCACTCTACATTTCAGCCAACTTTCATGAAGTCTTCTCATGAAAAATCTGTCTGAGTGTTGGTTTTCCTTTTCATCTGTAACAAATTAGTGGCTTTAAGCAGCACAAATTATATATTGCCTTGGACACAGTTTAGGTGCTCAGACGTACCAAAGGGTCTCACTGGGTAAAAGCACAGGACCAGCAATGCTGTGTCCCTTCCAGAGAGCAGGGGAGAATCCATTGCCTGACGTTTTCCAGGTTCTGAAAGCCACTCATCTCTTGGCCTCATGGCCCCTCCTTCTAGCCCATGAAGCCAGCAACACTGGGCTGAGTCCCTCTGCACTGCCATCTGTCTGCTGCCCGTCTGCCTGCGCCTTCCACCTTGCAGGATCATGACTTGGGACGTCTGCTTATCTCGACCAGCTGAGTGGCAACCTTCATGGTCTCCTGCCACGTGGCATAATATATTCGAAGACTCTGGGATTAGGATATCGATATTATTCACTCACCATAACCTGCAAACTGGTTGTTCTTAGATTACACCAGATTTTTTTGTAAGCAAAAATTTGGACTCAACACTAGTCACAAGTTGGTATTTTTCTGACTTTATCTGTAGCTCTGCAGAAAATGCAGAAGTCTCTGTCCTGTTCAGTCTTTTAAAACCCTGCTCCACCTGCCAGCCCCTCTGTATCTATGTAATTAGGCCTAGTGCAGCCACCCTAGGTCTCCACAGTGCTGCTGCCCTCCTTCCCCACCTTCACCCTTTCTGAGGCCCAGCCACACTGCAGGGTTCATAACGTAACAGAAATCATCAATGGCTGTCACACACGCCCCCTCTGCCCTTCTTCTCTCCACTGCAGACCCTCTCCTTAGGCTGAGCTACATATCCTCAGGGGCTGAAGCTAGGGGACAACCTGAGTGACCACTACTGTCCCACACTCAGAAGAACTAGTCTTATGAACACCCCCATACTGGCCATGGCTCCAAGCCCTGAAATGAAACATAATTTTTTTTTGTATTCTCTATGTCCTTAAGGTTTTGAAAAGCTGCTACCCTTCATGAAATTAGAGCTCTTCTGGTACCTCTCCACTCAGCCTACAAATAGTCTTGAACACTGGAACAAATATCATTTAGGGACAAACTGGACCTGGAGTTTTAACCTTAGAAGGGTTTAATTAATGATACATCTCAGTTTATGGCCCACTATCAACAATAATCTATGAAAGGCCATTTTCTTGTTTACATATGCCCTTTTGTGATATCCATTTTAATGTATTTTATGGTTCTCATTTTGTTTCATTGTGTTTTTACATGATGTGTAAGAACATTTTAATGTTATTAATTTACACAAATACTGTTGCTTTACATATTTTACTTGGCTCCTGGCCCATTTTTTCACTAAATAATGTGTTTTTATAATCTATTAATGTCATTGTGGACATTCTGTCCATTAATGGGTGCCCAGGGAACCCCACACACACACTAATGCTATTGTGAGTAGCCTTGTGCCTGAAGCTTGTGGGCCAGAAGGGGATGTGAAGCTTCCACTGGGCTGTGGTGGAGCTTGCTAGGGCTGCCATAACAAAATGCCGCAGAGTAGATCACAAAAACAGTAGAAATCCATCTTCTCACAGCTGTGGAGGTTGGGAAGTCCAAGACCACGATGTCAGCAGGGAGTTGTCATTCCTTGGCTTACTGATAGCTCCGTGCCTCACACTTGCACATCCCTGGTGTCTCATCCTGGGAATTTCCTCCTCTTCTTCCAGTCTGGTATGATTAGAGCTCACCCTAATGGCCATATTTTAATCACCTTTTGAAACTCTATCTCCTAATAGAATTGCAGACTGAGCTATTGGGGCTTGGGATTGCAACATATAAACTTTAATGGGACACAATTCAGCCCATACCAGATATACACCATGAGTGAAAGTACTAGGTCGTAGAGAAAGTATGTACTTAGTTTGGTCACATCTATGAATACTTTCCTAAGGAATAAGGGATGGTCCTTATATGCTAAGATTCACATAAGCTTAATAAAATCTACCTTTCTATAGTTATAAACTGATATATTCTTACTGTTGTAAATTTCATTTCATACACTTGTAAGCTTCCAGAATTTCTCATCCTATAAATACCCTATCAGCATCCTTTGTGTGGTTTTCTATTGTATTTTTCTTCCTTTTTTTAGTGTCCTTATATATTCTAAATAATCATTTTAGACATTTCTAACAACTTCCTCCTTTCTGACATTTGTCTATTATCTCTGTTCATAGTGTACAGTACTTCATAAAGTAACAGAGATCATTTTTGATACAACCAAAGTCATCAATTATTTTTCCTTGTTTTGACTTTCTAAAGCTTTATATCTACAGCTTTATTTTAACATTTCCCTCTTCAGTTTAAACTGAAAAGATCTTTTATCTATTCTTTTATAACAATTTAGTTTCACCTCTTACATTTAGCTCTTTAGCCCATGCAGACTCTACCTTCGAATGTCATATAGAGATGCTCCTATTTTTCCATCTACTGAGCCAGTTTTCCCAGTGCCATCTACCAAGCAAGATATTTTCTCCACTAGTATACAACAAGGATGCCACTTTGATCTTTTACTAAGCTCCTGTGTATTGATGGGTATGTCTTCGAACTCGCTGTTATGCACTGGTCTATGTTGGGATGCTGACATGTTGGCATGCTAGCATGTTGGTATGTTGGTATGTTGTTATACAGATCTGTCCCTTTGTAGATACTACATTAGTTTTGCTGTTTCAATCTCAGCTTTGTGCTTTGTCTTGATAAACTGCTAAAGGAAGTATCTCCATTAGGCCTCTTTCTATTTTAAGTTCTATTTAGATAATCATGCAGATATATTGCTCTATATAACTTTTTGAGTAAATAAATTTCATTTTCTTTAAAATACAAATAGAATTTGAGGAAGACAGAGTTTTAATTAGAAAATAACTGATAAGTTTATATATAATATGTCTGAACATTTACTGAAACTTTTTTGTATATTCTTTACCAGGATTTTAAATTTCCTCTATAGAGATACTATGCCTTTCTTAAAGTATTATACTTTAGAGACCTACTGTACAGTAGAGTACAGCATACTAAAAATTTTGCCAATTCTGTTACTGCTCTTAACACACACACACACACACACACACGATTAAATAGGGTAATGATATGCTAATCTTATTTCACTATAAAATGCACATCAAAACATCATGCTACATACCTTATAAATATCCAATAAAGGTAATTTGCACATTGTAGATTTTAAGACTGTTGTTTTGCATTTTATTAAATTTTTAAATGGATTATTTGTTTAAATAAAGACTATTGCCGTTTGTAGATTTGTCTTGATTCCATTTTGAAAATGATACGCAATGTAGTAACCATTCTTACTCTCGCATTTTGTTATGAAATTTTGTTTTATTTTTTCATAAGGTAAGCATTAATAATTAAAAATACTACATGGGACAGAAAAATACTCTCATTCTGAGAGTCTATCTGTTGATTCTGATTTATTTTCCATCTATATAATCCTACTCTCTATAAATGCTTGTTTTATTTCTTTCCATACAATCTTTGAGCTTAGATATTTTCCCTAATTGTTTTTGGCAGAGCCTTCAGTCATACATAAAATGGTAACAATGATAGTAGATATTCTGGTCATGTTCCTGATATTTAAGTTTCTCTCCTGAGTTATTTTTTAGGGATTTTTATATAATATTTATTACATTAAGGAAATTCCCTTCTATTTCTAAATTTCTGAAAACTCTTGCATAAATAATGAACCTTATTAACTTTTTGCATCATTTGAGATAATCATATGATTTTTCTCCTTTAGACCATTATTAATGAAGTCAATTACAATAACTGAGAGACAGTACTAGAGATTAAACCCAGGGCTTCATGCATGCTAAGCGTAATTCTATCACTGAACTGCATCCCTGGCCCACAGTGACTAATTTTTTGATGCTAAGCTTCATGAAATAAATCCTATGTGATTGTCATGTGTTATTTTTAATACTCTTTCATTAATATTTAAGCTAATTCATATTTTATTTTAAATGATTGTATTTATGATCATAAGTGAACTGAGTTTATAATTTTTTGCTTATATTGCTTTCATCTAGTTCTGAGGCCAATATTCCACTAACTTGATTAAAAATCTGGGCCAGGTGTGATGGTACATGACTGTAATCCCAGCCTTTGGGAGACTGAGGCAGGAGGATCACTGCAATTTTGAGGCCAGCCTGGGCTACAAAGTGAGTTCAAAACCAGCCTGAACTGCATAATGAAACCCTATCTCAAAAAGACAAATAATAATAATAATAATCAGTAATGCTTTTTTTCTTTTTCCTTCTTCATTTTTTAGAACAGTTCTGTCATAGAAGTGTGGTAGAATTTATTTGGAAGCAATATGAACCTGAGCGACTTGGAGTACTCGGAACAAGTGAGGGCACATCAGCCACACATCCATTTCCTTACTATCAAGTTCTGTCTTTGGGCTCCTTCTGTCCTCTACTTATCTGATAATCTTGTTTGCATATTCAACCATACCTGGCCCATTCACACGTCACACATGGTCCTCTTCCTTGAAGATTCTGGCTGTAGTTTGAGGTGCTCAAATCCACTATTTTCTGAGTCAGTTCCTAGGCCCTTGTGCCCTCACACCACTATTAACCTTTATTCATTGCCCAATACCTGTGTGTGTATCTTATTTACTTTTCCTTTGTCAGGGTTATAGCTATGCATTATTTCCATTTTTACTCAGGAATTGGGTAATCTGTCAAGTATATAATATGACCTTTTCCTTATATGCAGGTCTGATTTCTCTAAAACCAAAATTAAATTTTATAAAAGTGGAAAGCATAGTGCCATTAAGTATCTATATTTTTTGCCCTTTTCTTTGTATATAAAAATAGGCTATTAGTTTTATGCATAGAGACTTTGTGCATTGTGGAAACATTCCTATTCACCATCCCAGCTCCAGCCTCTGCTAGCTGCCCTGAAAGTCACCACTCCTCTGGACAGAGCCCACTGACCTGCAGAACTCCCCCATGCCTGCAGAACTCCAAACCTTCCTTCTTCAATGCCTCTGTAACAAATGTGTATTTGTTGGGTTTTTTTTTTTTTTTCTTTTGGGAAAGGTCTACAGGGTGTTCAGGGTCTCACTACTAGATCGGACTCGTAGTGATCTGCCTGTTCATAGCCTCCCAAGAGCTGGGATTATAGGCATGCACTACCACGCCCAGTCTCAATTGCTGTTTCAGCAAGCCCTTGGGGCGGGGTGGCACCACAGGCCCAGGGATGAACCCCCCCCCCCCGCCCCTGTGCCTGCTTGCAAGTGCTTTAATCCACTGAGCTATTTGTCTGGCCCACAAATGTGTATTTGGAAAGAATGGGAATGCTGCTAGACCAGAAACATGGAGAAATGTACCACAAGTCAATTAAGACAGGAAGTCCCACATCTCAGCAGAGAAGGTGAGAATTCTAGCTTGCTGCTGCCTGGCCCTCATGCCTAGTGCAACTGGCCTTTCTCCTGTACTCCTGACCATTTACTGATTTCAGCCTTACCAAAGGGAAACACTTGGCAGACTTATAACTTATAGCCTATTCACCCTTTGTCTACTCTTCTAAGAATCTCCTCTTCGGGCCGGCCAGATAGCTCAGCAGACAAAAGCTCCTGCTTAGGCAGAACACAGCGGCCAGGGTTCAATCCGCCACATACCCTGCTGGCCTCACCCCCCGGGGCACACTGAGATAGCAATTGAGACTGGGTGTGGTGGCACGCACCTATAATGCCTGCGCTTGGGAGGCTGTAAACAGGCAGATCACTACTAGTCCAATCTAGTAGTGAGACTCTGTAGCCTCTGTACTAAATACAGGAAAAGAAAAAATATCATAACAAGTGTTGGGACTGTATAGATGAAAGACAGTCATCCCTCTGCTCCTTCTGGAAAGAAAGTCTAACATGGTACTGAAACTTACAACTGACAAGATATGACACAAACGAGCTTCCGGGGATGGAGGAAGGGGTTGGGGGCAGAGAACTCGGTGGTGACACCCACCCTGGTCCAGCCCACAGGTCCTCATCACTCGGGGGCTGCCTTGAAGGAAGCAGGACCCGGTCTAAGGCTTCACAACCCTTCCACACACGCGCTCCCGGTCTTTGTAAAGGCAGCATCTCTGGGCCGAGGTCTCTTTCCCTCTCAAGCAGGACCGAGAGCCCCTGTCTCGTGTGGTTGCTGTGAGGGGCCAATGAGAGGATGCGTGCAGATCCGTGGCAGCGAACGTGCTCTGGGCTCCTGGGAGCCACACTTCCTCTGTGGCTACCACCATGGCTCTTTGCTTCTCGTTGCAGGTGGTGACACCAGACGGGCATGGGAAGAACCGAGCTAAGTGGGGCCTGCTGAAGAACATTCAGTCTGCCCTCCAGAAGCGCTTCTGAGCTCCCCCCAAGATGCACCCCAAGATAGATTCAGATATACACATCCCTATTTATTGTATTTTTCGCACCACATTCTTCAAGGAGGTTGTAGATGAAAGTTCCCAGGACTAAGTATTCCAACAAGAGCCTTCTGAGACCTAATAAAAAGAAATCTCTGACATCATGACCCACTGGCCCACACTTTGTCCATTATAACAAAACTGAGATATAGTCAGCAAATCTGTGTCTTCTTCACCTGGGGTCCAGTCTAGACTTGGCATTCTGTGTGGTGTGTTTGCCAAGCACTGCATCCTGGGTGTGCAAAAGATGGCTTTCTCTGTAGTTGGGTCCTTGGGCATGAATTGTAATGCTGATTTGCTCTGAGTGTTTGAGGGAGTCGCTCTTTGATGGGGAGCTTGTACCTGATCATATCATCTATTTCAGTATTAAGTTTAGCCCTTCCTAATTGTTGAGCCTAAATGGATGCTTCCACAACTGTCATCCCTTCCTCTGAGACAAGCCTCTGGGCCACAAAGACTGCGTGCCCTCCTTTCTTTGCTCCATCTGTACCCCTGAGCAAATGAGGAGCCATAGATGCCTGGCTACATTACAGTATTACAAGAACAGTTTCCCAGTTTCCCCAGGGAGCTTTGTTATGATCCTATTACTATAAATGACGGCTTGAATCCACTATCAGATTTGGTATTACCATATAATCATTTCTGCAAAAAGCTTCAGAATCATCATTAGCATGGGGAGCAAATTAAATGACATGCCAGCAGGGATTTTACTACTGATAAACTAAAGTGAAATTAAACTTTAAAAAAAAAAAACTTTAACTGTGTGAAATTGCACTATAATGATCACACCTACTCATGGCATCAACAAGTACTAGCCTAGAATTAAGTAAGCTGTAGCACCCTGCTCCTACCTCTCTAGAGAATACAAAAGCCTGCCTCCAAGCTGGATTTTTTAAAATAAGAGTCCTAAAGAATGAATTCTATCAAATCCAAGAGGGATTTTAAACAGGACAACTCTGGTCTATTGTCCGGCCTCTCAAGCTATGACTCACATGGAAACACTAACTCCAGGACTATCACTGAGGTGAAGATGTATATGTACATTGACACATGGAGAGATATGCTAATTATAACCACAAGGCTAGTAGATAAAAATTCGTAAGTATATCCCACCATACATAACATTAATTTCTCTGTATAGCCACATACTTCAACCACCCTAATAATCTTTCTTCAGAGGAGAATCTTTGCTACAGGAACTAATAATTAGTGACAGTCTTGAGAATATCTCTCAGTATGGTAGAACACCTTCTAGTTACATCAATGGTAGTTTCCTTGCCTTTTCTTTTTCTTTTCTTTTGATACCCATTCTAGATTCACCCTCTCATTAGTCCCTCCCTAATGAAACCTGTGGGAACATAGCAGTGAATTAAACAGACCTAGTTCCTGCTTCACGTATCTTGTAGGCTAAAGAATGAGACATCATGTAAGGTAACGTACCAACACACAGTGACTGAAAATGAGAAGAAATGTTAACAAGGAGAGCAGCATGAAGCTGGGGAGTATCAACTCTGGAGAGGGTTTCAGGGAAGGAGTCCCCAAAGAAGAAGCCTTTAAGCCACTTCCTCAAGAATGCTAAAGAGCCAACACGTATGCACAGAACAAAATAGCATCCTAGACATCAAGGCAGAGGGTTCCCAGACACTGAGCAGGAAAAGACTTAGCATGGTCAAAAATGTGCACCACTGAGAGAATGGAGTACAAAAATAAGGAATATATACCTGTCTCCAGGAGGACTGGTGGGTCACCACAAGAGGGTGAGCACCTCAGGAAGCTCAAAGAGGAATGACCCAAAACAATATCACACACTTATTTATCTTCAGTGGCATTACTTTAGTTTCCATGGAAAGAGTTGTGAGGGCCAAGAGAGAAGGCAGGTTGTTGCTAGCAAAAGCATGGTGAACCAGGCTGGGAAGGGATTCATGGTGGAATTGCCATCCTCTCTAGCCAAGAGGTGTGTTTATGAATGGACAAGAGAAAGAGAGGAGTCAAGAACAATACCCGAGATTCAATAGTAAGCATTGGGTGGATTGTGCATCCAGAGAGGCAGAAACAAGTTTCAGGGAAACTCCAAAGGTTGTGCTTTGGGTGAATGAAATGTGAAATGCTTGAGGAGCAACTGAGTGGAATCTGACCTGGCATATGGCTATTACATCAGTTCTTATAGTCAGGAACCTGAAACCCCACTAGTTATTTTAACAGATAGAATTGAATATTGGGGATTGGTTCAGTGAGGTTGGAGGACTGAGGACAGAAAAGGGCATTTGGATAATAATTTAAAAAACAGTAGTACAAAGCTCCTATTAACACCCCCAAAGGACTAGGGGGGAAATGTAGGAAAGACAAAGGATGGGATTATCAGAGGCAGGTGCTCCAGGGAAGGGGCTGTGAGCTGGAAGGCAGATCCCTGAGGATCTTACTGGCTGGTACTGCTCTACATTAGAGGCTGCCAAGGAACTTGTTCTAAGAATGTAGAAAGAAAGCAAGAAACTGAAAGCAAGGGCTGTGCTGCCACTGCCCCAGACTAGCTGCATGGTGCCACACAGAATGTTGAACAGAGGACTCTCCTCTTCATCATCCAGGCTTCCAGCAGTTCCCCAGTCTCTTCTAGGAGCACAACCCAGCAGAGCCTGTGGGCAAAGGAGAGAGGGTATCCATGAAACTCCAGCATGAACATCATAGACTGGTGTACAAAAGCAGCTTGGGACAGAGTCCCAGCTTCAGAGTCAGCATGACTGTACAAGACTGGAGCTCAGAGAATAACCCTGGGATGGTGACCTAAATTTGGGAACCATCAGGGGCTGCGACTGTGCTAAGACTCTATAGACATGGCATTGCCTGAACTTAGCTAGGGTACATGGAATAGAACAGAAAGGTACAAAACTCATGTCTTTATGTTGCTTTCTGATCCCTGCAAGAACAACTGAAGAGCAATCAGGCACTTGAGCATGTGACTTGAACATCTATCCTCAACCCAGGTGAGCATTAGGACCATTAGTCTTTAAAAATACAGAGTCCAGGTTCCCTGATGTGAGTCACCCACCTGAAGTCCCCTCTGTGATTCTGATGAGCAGCCCTTGTTCAGCTTAACAATTACTAAAGAGCTCTAGATTGTGAAACAAGTTTTGGGAGATGGTTCCTGGTTGTGTTAGAAGCAGTTAAAAATTGGACATGGAAGGAACCAGAGGAGACTGCCATGAGGAGGAGGCAGCTTGAAAAGACAGGGAGCCAGAAAAGGAGGGGAAATCCAGCACAGAGGACTCAGAAAGTTCTTCTGGATGTGAGTAGTTGAACTCAGTTTACCACACGTGGTACCTCCCTCTTCTGAGAGATTATGAGAAATAGGGTTGGTGAGGAAATGTTGCTACCAATTAAACTGTTCCTATCATTTGCACAGTTGCTCCACTCCAAAATGAATAACATGGATCTGATTCCACTCACTTCACTGTATGCCTAATTGATAATATAAGCAGGGCCTGAATCTATTCTGGAAGCCTAGGAGAAAAGAAGAGGAACCTTTTAGAAGGCGGGGTGTGGGGGGTATCTCCAGGGGACTAGAAGGTCATGTGAGTCCAAAGTAATGGGATGAAGCACTTAGAAACTACCATACTGGGTCCATAGTCACAGCCAGCTGCTGCCCTTGGGCCCTCTTCCCTAGCAGGAAACATGTTCTTAGGCTCACCCAAGCACACGCGCATGTGCACACATGCCTACACCCATAAACACATCCATACTTTCTGGGTCACTATGACATTTGCCAGAAAAGTGCAGAGGAGGGCAGGCTGACCAACTGGGAGAGGGAGGCATGGGATATTTTAATGTCTCCCCACCACCACCACTGCTTCCCAATGATCTGCAAGACCTTTTTGGTTTAAATCAAGGAATTTCTTTACCAATGAAAAACCAAGAATCATGCCGCATAGCCATTCTCAGAAAAGCTGCCAAAATTTAAGGCAAATATCTAACTAAATCTAAGGGGGGAAATGCAATTTGTAGAGCTGGCCAAAGGGCATGTGTTACTACAAAGCTGATCCTGAGTTGTAGAAGTTAGCAAAATAGGTTCAAAACAGAGTTCTTCAAATGCTGTGAATCTGTGCATGGCTTCATTTCCATTCCTTTAATTCCACCAGGAGCCATAATTTCTAAATTTTCCTTCAGGAAAAAAATCATTTAGCTCAGAAATAATGCTTTCTATATAAAACTGTAGCTGTTTCAGGGCTTATGTCTTTGATTTTTTGTTTCTTCCAAGAAAACTATAATAAAGAGAGTCTTTCATCTTAATAAAGCCAGACATGGGAAGTTTCTCTCTGACAACAAATTCACTCAATAAAAATTGACCAAGTATTGCACCAGCCTGGCTCTCGGCATCTGGAGCACATAAAGCAGTTCTGCCCTCCATGGGCTTATATGCTTGAAGTGGGAGTTGGGGGGAATCAAGTCTCCCCATATGTAGGCTTTGGCATCTTAGCCAAGTCTCACAGAAGGAGTAGAACATAATGGAGCTGTGTGTGCTGAATGGGAATTAGAGCTGCAGAGAAACAGGGTGTGGGCATCAAAGCTACAGGGAAGACCTACACTGAGGTGCAGGGGCCAGACTCACATGTCATGTCTATGAATGAATGAGGCCAGGGCTGGTGAGCAGATAATAAAGGTCAGTGAAAAGATTTCAAATTTATCCCACGGCTAATGAGGATCACATGTTTACTACTGAGCTGGAAGTGAGTGACAGTAGTAAGGACACGGTAGAAGCTAACACACCGGACCAAGTATGTGCGTTGGTTCATTCTCACAAAGCCCTGTGAGGTGGACACTATTGTCTCTATTTTTCTAATGAGGAAATTGAGGTGCAGAAAGGTTAGGAATCTAGCCCAAGGTCACTGTGCTTGTAAACAGAAGAGTTTGTGCCCTGGAAGCTGTGTAGAGAAGGTTCCAGGTGCCCTTACCCCCATGCCCTACCCCCACAAGTAGTAGAGACTGAAGCTGCAAAGCAGAGGAGCTGAGATCAGAGGAGGGAGGGCACCTGGCCTCTTCCTGGTTCTGCAAAAGCTGCTACCTTTGTCCTCTCTCGCCTTCCTTTGTAGCTTAAAGTAGTCAGAGGAGCTCCATCACTAACCAAGTGCTTCCTCTCCACCATTTATTTATATCAGACTGGGATCAGCTTCAACTAGAGGACTCTGCCTTTCTCAGTAGTACTAAGTGCTGGGGAGTGTACCAACGCTGAGAACATCAAGATGAAAGAGACTGCCAAGGAAACAAAACCAGGATGACCATCCCTGCCCCACTGCTCCACCCTCCGGCAGCTGTGGCCCTCCTTGTCCACTTCTTCCTGCAGACTCTTCCGGGTCCCATGTGCTGCTGCCTCCCCTCACTAGCGGGTTTGGGTGTCCATTTCCACATAAGTACAGTAAGAGAAAGAACACAGTGCTTTCTTCCCTGTTAAAATACGCAGTAGAGGGCCGCGAGATAGCTCAGCAGACTAAGTGCCTGCTTAGGCAAGCGCAGGGATGGGGGTTCAATCCCCCAGCATCCCATGCCTCACCAGCCCAGTGCCTGGGCACACTGAGCCAACAATTGAGTCCAGGCATGGTGTTGTATGCCTGTAATCCCAGCACTGGGGAGACTGAAAACAGGAGGATCACTATGAGTCTCAGCTGCATAGTGAGACCCTGTACCAAATACATTAAAAAAAAAAAAAAAGCCACAAAACATATGGGTAAAAGTGACCAGATCTGACTTGGAGACATAAAAGAGTCAACTCCTCTCAGCAGAAGCCCAGGGCCTCTGTGGTATCTGCTAGGGTGAAGGTCCCTTCCCTCACCCACGCATGAGAAACAAACTTTCTCCCTGGATTGGCCTCTGCGACAGAAATGGGGTCTTTCTTCTGACTCCACAGATGCAGCCAGGATAGAAGTCCCTGGTGTGCTTATGGGATTCCCAGGAGGACACTGTCACCCTTGTCCTGCGGTGCTGGAAAATAGCCATGATGTCAGCTCCCACCTCCCAGCACACATGCCTGTCTCTGCTATCTCTGTAGGGTTTTGACCTTATCAATACATTTATACTCTCTTGGCCTCAGGGCTTCTGTGAAAAGCCACAGGAACACCCAGGTGGATAAAGAATGAGAACATAGCCCTCAGGCTCCAGTCAGGGCCTGCCCTGCTGCAGATGCCCCATAATGAGATCAGCGCCAGCAATAATCCATGTGATGCCATCTTGCCAGCTGGCAGAGCCTTCAGTGGCTGCTCTTTCCTCTCTTTCCAGATTCCTGACTCCCAGGGATACTCTAGAAGACAGACGGCTTTAGAGACAAGGACATACATTGCACACAAGATTTTCCACTGGACTGTGTTGTTGAGCAGCCCTTCGTCCCACCTTTTTCCACTGGAGGCATCCGGGGGTTGGTTCCAGGGTCAACGCAGAGGCCCTGCACTCCAGGGAATGGGTGCAGCTCTCTGAGCTCATTATTTTTACACTGGGTTCGGAGTAAGGTGGACTCCTTGCATTTTTTCTTAGGCCGTCACCATCACTACCATGAACAGGTTACAGACATCTCCCAGGTAAGGGAGGCCCAACATGCGGGCCACAGAGCCACCAAAGAGCCTCAGGAATCAGGCTCCACAGCCCCAATGGAGACAGGAAGTGGCAGCAGTTACCCCTCCCTTAAGCTTGTATTTTTCAAAGGTAGGAAGGTGCTGTCATAGTGAGCAAATACAAAATACGAAGAGCCACTAAAAGCACAAGCATCTGCCTGTGGGGATGCCAGGAATATGTTGACATTTAAGGAGACCCTCACACTTGACAAGGTCAGAAATCCCTGCTGTGTCCATCCGCCCTCTCCTTGGCCCCTGTCCATGCTGGGCTTCTGTGATGAGGGTTGCCTAGGCAATGTTGAAGCAAACTGCCTCCCACCACAGCTGATATAATTAAAGTGGAAACCTTTTAGAGTGTAGTTTAAACAGAGAAAATCATGCCATCTCCATGGGTTCTTTTACTGAACTCTCTCAAACGAACCCCATCTCTTGGGCTCCCAGGTCACAGGCTCTGCACGTGGACACTCGGGCAATTTTCCATTTCTGGAACCTTCAACAGGAAGACAAGGTCTGGGTTGAGTGGGTTCATCTTTCTTTTTTATTTTATTTCCATCTCAAACTGACAGAAATCAAAATTGCATTAAAAAAAAAAAGCTTTACTTGATTTTCAAATTTGGGGAGCCTATGTCAGTTTGTACCCACGCCTTTACTCAATCAAAATGTCAAGTTGAAAATGTTTCAATGTCGGGTGCTTTAGCCAATGGAAACAGGAAGGACTTTAACAATAGTAACAAGCAGAGTTTGAGTAAGTTAACCTTTTCTCCAAAGCCCTGTCCTTCAGCCCTGCATTTCTCCCACACTCTCCACTCTCTCTACTAAAGCTTCCAGGGCCACTGTCTTCAGAGTAAACATGACCGTCACTTCCTTTTCTTCCTTCCTTTACCAACTCACCCGAGTTGCCTGTGCTCAGGAAACATCCGACATATGTGGATGTCTTGCAGACCCAGCAGCAATACCATGGGATCTTGCGTCCCTGTGATGAGTAGATCCAGGACCCAGGCAGCCAGCTAGCACCAGTCAACCCTCCCTGCAGACACCAAGATCTGTGACTGCTCAAATCCCTTTTAGAAATTTCATAGTATTTGTGCATAACATCTACTGGACATTTAATCCAAGGTCTTTCCATTGAGGTACATACTCAGCCTATTTTATTTTTTTGTTTAGAGACAGGACTCACTACATAGACAAATTGCCAAGGTAATTGAACTTGTGATCCTCCTGCTCTGCCTCCCAGTGTGGTAGGATTATCAGTGTACACTACCATGCCCAGCCCACACCATATACTTTAAATCATCACTAGATTATATAGAATATCTAATACAAATGCTATGTGACTAGATGTAATACTGTATGATTTGAGGAATAGTGGCAAGAAAAAAATCTATATATATTGTGTACATATGCATATTTTTTTAATATTTTTCTATCTATATTTGACTGAACTTTTAGATGCAAAACCTGTTGATAAGAGGAACAAATGTATTTGTACCACAGTCAAAACACCAGCATCTGCTCTACAAATTCCTTATTGGTGAGATTATGAGTAAATCATCTTTTTTGTATTTTTTCTTTTTATTTTATGTATTGGGCACACTATGCACCTTGGACTCATAGCGATCCTCCTGTTCCGGTCTCACCAGCACTGGGATTACAGGCATGCACCACCACACCTGGATTCGGTGACTATCTTGGTGCACCTGGCATGGTATGTGGTGC
This sequence comes from Tympanoctomys barrerae, assembly GCA_002564285.1. Lineage (NCBI taxonomy): Eukaryota > Metazoa > Chordata > Mammalia > Rodentia > Octodontidae > Tympanoctomys > Tympanoctomys barrerae. Next base: position 6,612 of record NDGN011354709.1, on the reverse strand, counting down.
CAGAACCAAACCTGGGTCCTTGCACTTGCCTAGACAGACACTTAGACTACTGAGTTATCTCCGTGGCCCCTTTTCCATATTTTTTGCTTCTCCCATACTTTCAGAAGGGAATGCATTTATTTAATAATCAGGAAGGAAAGAAGTTATAAATATTTTGAAGTTCTTAATCATGTAATAGGATTACTCGGAGAGTCTTACAGATAGCAAAGACAGAAAGCTGGAAGCTTGGATACAACTTTTATCAACAGTAAATATAAGGGACTAAGTTCCAGGGGACACACAACACATTCAGGGACTCTGAATGCCATCAGTTCATAGTTGATTCCTTCCATCAAGTGGCAGCTGGGCATCTGAATAAATATCATCTTTGTCCCTGTATTCTGTTAGTTTGTCTTAGTGACGGACATCAACTGCTGCTACAGAGCCCATATCCCAGGGACTCCAGTGACTCATCTCTCCTTTGGCCTTAAGATGTCCTTTCAATCTTTCATAGAAAGACATACACTGATCAATATAGGGGTAATAGATAATATAAAAGGAATTACAGCAGGATCTTATGGAAAAGACTTTCTCTTTGGTTGGGAACCTTTCTTTGCTTAGCTAAAGCTCCAAAGCTGGGGTCAGAAGGTAAGATACACACACCCACTATCAAAATCCTGACCCCCACTCAGGACTTGATGAGAGTCAGCAAAGTCACCCACTGACCACTGCCCTATCCTGGTAATACATGAATCAGTCAAACAGGGTTCATTGAACGTAAAGCAGGTTCGTTCTCTTCCCCAACTTTCTTTGTCATGGGGATGAATTCCCCTCCTTAAAGGAAGCACAAGAAGAATCACCAAGAGACGGGAATGCTCGGAAATAGAACTGCAGAAACCGAACCCTGTCTTGGGGACTATGAAAACTGGATCTCTACTGATAAGATGTTCCCTCCCCCCAGCCATCTCTATGGAATGTCTTTTCCACCACATTGATGTCAGGCTTGTGTATGGGGCACATGCCTACTGTCACATGGCTGTGTTTGGGGCAGCTTATTAGACAGTTTTGCTATGGCAATAGGTATATGATGATAAGAATTCTTCAGACACCTTCATCATTTCCACTGGGAGTTGGACTCATGTTTTATCCTTGCCTGGAAAATCATAAATGCAGAATCTAGCATAAGATGCGCACATCTCAAGACAGCGATGGGTCAAAGTTAGGCAGGCTACGCTGCTGCCACCATCTGGTAGGGTGAGGCTGTGTGAGATGCTTCTATTTAAAGGGAACACCACAGGTTGGAATCATTCTAATGGAACTGTGCTAAAAATGGTCTCTGCCAGGTGGAGAGAACCCACTGGTAAGACACTGAGTGTACCTTTGGGGCAAATGTGGAGAGTACAGGAGCCAGTAGTGAGAAGCTAAGATTGTTATGGGTTGCTCAGAATAGGAACCAGATCAGAAGCCAGATCAGAATTTATTTGTTTCTGAGCTTAGGACTGCCAGTCATTTCTCACACAGGAGAAAACTGATCAGTCCCTAGCCTGGGAAGCAAGGAGTTCTTAAAACAAAAGTCACATGACTAAGGTGTCTTTCATAGTTCAGTAATATGTGCAACTTGCCCATGTGGGGGCTTACAAGACACATCTTAAGTTGACTATGTTTATAGGAATTGGGTTAGGGAGGGGAGGGACACAGTTACTCAGTTACTCATTACTGAACAGCTTTGAATAGAGGGTGAGGACACATTCCTTAGAGTAGATAACAGGAACATAAGGGAATCTAATAGTTTTCCATATTACAGCTCAAAATTCAGTTGACCCATTACAGGATATGAAGAAAAAGTGAAACACTCCCTTCTGCCCCATTCCCTAGGAGACCTGAGTCCTCCATAATTTGGGAAACTGTCTATATTTGACACATTAAGGCTGTCTATAAAGATATTCTTCTTTTTGTTTCTATTTGAAGAAAGAAGGAGGGCAGTGATGGGTCTAAGCCAGGACTTTTTGGGGGTAGGGGGTTTCTGAAATAATAGAAACAGACCCCAGGCCTTCTCCTGTCCTGAGTTCCCTTTGCTCTAACACTAAGGCACATTCTCCAGCAAATTCACCTTCAAATGTTCAGCCTGTGGCAATGAGACTTTTTTATAGCTTTTTATTTAATATCCTCCTGAGAATTATGGTTTGCTTTTATAGAGCATTATCAAGAAACAAAAGCAACAAAAACACACGTTAATTATTCAAACAGCTTGGCTCTTTCTGTTTTACATATTGAAGGTGTCAGAACTCTTCAGGGCAGAGAACCAGACCTTGGAGTCAGAAGGTGAGATTCTTGTCCAGTCAGTGGCACAGACCTGCTGTGTGACCTTAACCAAGGCCCTCGATCTCTCTTGCCTCCACTGCCATCTCATGTAGACCCTCGGTAGGATCTACCCCACATGTCCTGTGTCAGGATACGGTGTGTTGTGGAAGAATGCTGAGCTAGGGTGCTAATCACAACATCTATGTCATAGTCCTTCCTAGTCTACCAACCAGAACTAGGACCCCAGGAAAATAATTCACTGACTCTGAGGATCAATTTCCCTATTGTTAAAATAAGAAAATATTACTGTTGTTCAATATTTTGTGTTTCTCTATAAGGCTGGCACAAAGAATACTGGCTAAAACAACCATTTTGCTTATCTTTAGGTGGGTCAATGACTTAGAAAGGACCTAGCGAGCTGCTTCCCTGAGGTCAGGTGGCATTAACCGGGCCTCAGAGCTGGAGGGTTCAGTTCATAATGGCATCACACACTCAACCCTCAACACAACATGTGGCCTCCTTGCAGTACGAGGTCTCAAAGTGGCCTGAATTCTTATATGGAGGCTCTGCCTGCCATGTGGAAGACACGAGCCAGAAGCTGGCCACTGAAGATGGGCTTTTCCCAGAACTGGAGCCAGCAGACTTCTTCTGGGTGTGTTCTCTTGGTCCAAGTAAGGGCAGCCCATGCAGACTCGGGCGGAGAAACCAACTCCACCTCTCAAAGGGGAAGTGGCAAGACAGCCCAGCAGACACGCGCGTGGGATCGCAGATATCATCAAGGCCCTCTGGAAACTGGACTGCGCTACATATCACTTTTGTCATTACTCTGGGTTAAAAATGGGATAGATGCAAAAACTTTGTGAAAGTTAAATCTCTGCATCTATCATACCTTGCCAAGTGCCATTATGATCATTGTTTTGACTTTCCCTTTTTATTCTTCTTGGCTAGTGTGACCTTTTGATACTGGGGATGCAAGCCAGGGCTTTGTACCTGTGAGGCCAGTGCTCTGTCTCTGACCTGTACCCAGAGCCTTCTTATTGGAACATTGAGGGAAGCAGTATGCCTCGTCAAAGCCCACCTGTGGTCTCCCATGACTTATCTGCCCTTTAGCCACATTGCAATTAAGAGCCTGAGGTAACTCCTTCAGCAGAGGAACACAAAACCCTTCTGGATGAAGTGACTTGAAGCATCAGCCATGACATGGCAGATCTGGGAACTAATAACCCTGAATTGATGTTGCGTGATAAAAAAATATGTGACTCTTTCCTGGAAAATGTCTGCCACCGTTGACTGGGACGCTCCTGCACTGTGATACAGGCTGAGAACACAGGCCACATGCAGCCTGAAAGATACATGGGATAGGAGCATGGGGAATTGCATACTAACTCCTAAGAAGGCAGCTGGCTCCAACACAAGTCATGCAGCACATTTACCCCAAAGAGGCAGAGACAGGTGCAAGCTCGCCATGCCCCAGAAGGAGAGCAGGCAGTACTAGCAAACGGCATTCCTAAAGGCCACACAGGGGTGGGACTCTTTCAAGATCCTGCTCAAGATGATTTCAGAGGCTCTTCCCAGCACATCAGCATGTACATAAAGACGTGGAGAGAAAAGTGCACCCCGTGATACTTCAAATGAAGCGTTCCATTCTAAGAGGCTGCATTGCTGCTTCTGCTGCTGCTGCTGCTGTTGCTGTTGTTGAGAGCTGTTGTCTTGAGTTTTGGTTTGGGTTTGTTTGAGGGTTTTTGACAAGATTTTCTTTGCTGCTTCTCATGTTTCCCAGGGGAATGACATGGCTGAAATCCTGACCTTGCCTGGGGATCCCTAAAGAACACAATGTTCCTGATGAAAGAGTGGAAGATAGCAGCCCCCGCTAGCTCCCTGAGCACCTGGAGACACTGCACCCCTCGCACACTGGCCGTGTGCACCCCAGGCTCGTGTTCCTGCCTTCCCTTCTGCTGCTTACTGAGTAGCACGGCTGAGCAGGTACAACAACACAGCAGGAATTGCTCTGTCCAGGCTCAAAGCCACCACTTCCTGGCGTCTGACTTGGAACAAGTGGCTTGACTTCTGTATGTCCCCGCTATCTCAGCTACAAACGTGAGAATGGTAACAGTACTCCTCTTTTGGAGCTGCTGTGAGAATCAAATGAGATTTTATATATACAGAACACCTGGAAAAATGCCTAGGACATTTTAAACTGCTATTCCTGCTACTGCTGGTCATGTGACAGGTGTCAAACCCCATGCACTCAAACAGCCAGGTCCTCAATGCTCAAATAGGATGGCATAGCAGTAAGGACTCTGAGGATGAAATTTGAAAAGTAAAGCATAGAGGTTCCTTTCTTTTTAATTATTATGCAATAAGGCAGTATTGTGCATAGAATACAGATGTCATTTGTGCTTTTTACCCCAAAACATCTTCCTTACCTGCCACAACGTTTGCCACTTCATCACTAGAAATTTAGTTCTTTGGCTTAACCATTGCCATGCCTAAGTGCCTCAGAACTCTTCAAGTAAATGAGAGACACAAGGGAGGGCTTAATAAAAACATTTCTAATAAATACCTTGACAAAGAAACCTAAAAATTTCTCCTACCCAGAAACTTCTTCCAGAAAGTGCACAAAGATAACTAAAATTCAACCACACATAATGACATTTAAAATTCTTACTAAAACAGGTTTTTTTTTCAGCTGTATCATTGAAACCATTTCTGAGCCAGAATTCTTGTCTCCAGTCAGCCTCCTCCAATCCAACCTCTAAATTACTGTCAGAGTAATCAGTCTAGAGTAATCAGTCTACCAATAGAGATGATCACACCATGCCTTGTCTAGCATTATTTGTTTCAAGGCAGATACTGGTTTGTACCTGTGACTATTGATCTCTATTGTCAACTTGATTAATTTGACTAGAAGGTTATGAAAGCAGACATGTCTGTGTCCCAGTGGGTCAGGAGGGCATGACATTGGGAGCTATGTCTTGCCTCTGGCTCCTTCCTCTCTGGCTCTTCCTTTGCTCTGCCCCTATGAACAACCCACAATGAGTTGAGCAGCTTTTGTCCATCATGTTCTTCCATGATGATTCTGCTTTAGAGCCAGATATACATGGACTAGATCCCCTGACACTGTGAGCTAAATAGACATCCCTTCCTTTATATCTACCGATGTCAGAGGTTTTTCCCCCAGCAACAAGAGAGCTGCCTCATATACTGGGTGTGGCATGGGAGGGTTCCAGGATCACAAGGCTCCTCTTGAGCCTGTCTCTGACTTCTGCCTCCAGCTCCTTCAGACCAACCAACATTCAAATTCTCTCCATAAGTAGTTGGTTAGCCTGGAAGCATTATACTCTTTACCTGTCACCTATACAGGAGTTATCACCTGCCTCCCTCACATGTAAAAGACATGATCTGAGAGGGGCATCTTTCTCCTTCAGCATTATACTGTGACTCCTGCAGAACCAATGGCAGCACTTATCATTTCTCAACATAAGAATGGACACGTGACCCAGGCTCAGCCAATCAGAGAACAACTTTCTGGGGGTGGGGCACTGGTACAAGAAGGATCACATGATTCAAAGGAAGCCAATCAGAGCCTTTTCTTGTGATTTTACTAAAAGATAGCATCTTAACCTTTTGGTCAGGGAGAGAGTACAACATAAGCCAGGAGTCCAAAAGCCAGCCTCTCTTCTTTGTGCCAGTGTAAAGAGATCTATTGGCTCTGGGAGCTAAAATAGGAAAAGAAGAACAGAAAGAGAAAGAAAAGAAGATAATGGCACCTTATTTTGTGCCTAGGTCCAGTCAAATGGAAGGTGCACTGAATTAAAATATGCCCACAAATTATTTGCCACTCTTCCCTTTAAGAGGCAGAATTTGATTCCCCTCCCTATGTGTGGGCCACATGTACAGATTTGTTTCTAGTGGACAAAATGTGGTAGAAATTACAGAGCCTGACTTTTGAGAATGGGACCCAAAGGCTTTGCTGCTTCGCAGATAACTTGTTCTGCAAGAAGGCAGCTGCCATATCAGAGAACATCCAAGCAGTCTTACCAAAGGGCACACTTGGTCAAAAGCCAAAGCCTCCTTGCCGCTAGCCATAAGGAATAGAAGAGGCTTAGCCATAGCCACATAAGCAAGCCACCTCCACAGTGAACCCTGGAGCCCTAGCCACACCTTCCGATGCCCCAGGACCTACATCTTACCTGCAATTTCAGAAGAGACCATGAGCCAGAACCACCCAGCGAAGCTGGTACTAAACCCTACCCTAAGAAATTGTGAGAAGGGGCTGGGGAGATGGCTCAGTGGAATAAGCACTTCCCTGGCAAGCGCAAGGACCTGAGT
>NDGN011354707.1:0-18069 GCA_002564285.1 Tympanoctomys barrerae | reverse complement strand
CTATACCTTTCTACAGCTGTTTCTTTATTTCAGAAGCCATTGATTCATTGATTTCAGCTGTGTAATTCCCACTTTGTTCTGTGTTAGTGTCCTCTGCACATCTTATGGGTGGGCTTGGGTTCTGGCAATGCATTTTGCTCCTTCTCATTGCCATTTTGTGTAACACTGTCTTCTGACCTTTGTTGTCAATCTTTCTTGCAGTTATAATCCTAGCACCTACTGAAGTTCTGGTGCAGATCTACAATGTTTGGATTTATTCAGCTGTGTCTGGCTTGGATCTGGCTGCTGTGCTCAATTCATTCTTGCTACTGCCCTTGGGAGTGAACCTGATGTGCTCCTGTGGCAAGACATTCTTTTCATGGTCTAGCTGGATGGTTCTGTCCTCTACTCTCTCTGCAGGGATTGCACCTGCAGGGTTTCACCTCAGGCCTGTATGCCAGGCCTGAGCTGAGTCTGGAGGTGATAAGGTAAATAAGGTGGAGAGGCAGTTCTCACACACACTCACAAGACCTGGGCTAGGACTGGATCTGGGGGTCCCCAGAATGTGGAAGAAATTCTCACTTTGCAGGCAGGGTGGAAGGGTGCTGCGGAGTATTGATTAGAAGATGAAGACACAACTGCAAGTCCTAGCCTAGGCAGGGTGAGTATGTGGGAGAGCTTCCAGCTACCCTGCGCTGGCAGGACCTGCCAGTCCCAGCCCAGGGCAGCATAGGTGTGACCCTCTTCCACCCTCTTGTGACCCCATCCCCAACACCCATCAGCACCCTTCCACCCTGCCTGCCAACCAATAGGGTTAAATCCTGGATGGAGTATAAAGGGGCAGGGAGGAAAGTAGGCTTGCCACTGCTGCTGCTTGCTGCTTCACTACCTTCTGCCTACCATACCATTAACTCTCTCTCTCAGTGGTGCACTTCTGCTCTATCATTCTGCCTCAGAGCCAGAGTGCAATCTCTACAAACTGTGAGCTGAAATAAACCCTTCTTTAACTTTAGATGTTGGGTATTTTGTCTCAGCAATGAAAATAATCGACTAAGATATTCTAGAAGAACCACAACCTTGCTCAAAAGCTGTCATGCCTTTATTCCAAAAAATGCTTGTTTCATTCTTCAGCAACTGCTATTTAACTTCAAACTGGTGTATTCTTATCAAACTTCGTGAGAATTACTGCTCAAAAATATTGTAAGTTATTCTTCTTTTGTCCTTAAATATTTGCCTTTCATTCCACTCAGAAGGCACTCGGTTTATGATGACACACGTTCCCACTGCAAAATTTTATTATTCCCAAATAAATATTATTCTTTGCGGAAAATCGTTTTTATCTTAGGTTGATAATGATATACTAAATATATTTGATCCTAATTTCTTCATTCAGTTGTTGTCATGTATGGTAATATTTAACAACTCTCTGTGGTATATTGAAGAGTTCATCAAACTTTCCCATAAGATCTATTCTGTGTGGCTTCTGCTGTTCATTCCAACTCAATGATAAAATCCAAATCCATTAGCATCACCACCATCAATACCCAGATACTCAGAGAATCTACCTATATATTAAGTTTTCTGGGTGAAAAGATTGTTTTAGCTAATGTTGCTGTCTTGCTTTTTTCACTATCACCAATGGTTATTTCTCTTCTCTTCTGTTTGCTCCACTAACCAGCAGCACCATTTTCTAATTACTATTTACTTACTAAGTTTTTGGAAAATTTTAGATATTAGATAAGTCTTATGAAAATTATTTCTGGATGGAAGATTCTTCTGAGATTTTGTTCATTTGAGCCATTTTTGCTGTGTCATGTTTTTTCACATTTTTGTTCACTTTGAGAATTGACTATATACATCATCTGGGATGTAAGACAACTGTATTTTGTGTTTCACTAATCTTATATGACAAATGACAATATTTCTTCTCATAAAACCATTCCCATTATTCTTAATTGAGAACATTTTTTCTTACTTTTATGATATCTCCTATATCGTTTTTATGAGAACCCTTAAGTGAGATCTTTTCATTACAATCTATTAAATAAATAAATATTAACAATCTCTTATGAAATCTGGCTACTTCCTTTATCCTTTTGCCTGGAGGAATTAAAGTGATCTGAGCACTGAGATTCTGACTTACTCATTTGTGTGCTCATCACTGTAGCTCCCAAAAGAATAGACTAAGAAGTACTTAACAGTGAGGTGAAGCATGGAACAGAAGCACGTGACACTCATAAATGCATAAAGTTACTTTATTTTAAGTATACATTTAATTTTGAAAAATATAAATGCTAAAATATCTCATCTTCTTCATCTTTTAATTCCATAAAATTCACAATAGAAAGCTTCATAAAACTGTAAAATACTATAATGTTATAGGAATTTTAGGTTTTATATTGGAAAAAATTACTAGTAATATATTGAAATGTTTTCTATTCTTTATCATTTTGTTCCACCATGTTGATCTACTTCATTTAAAATAAAAAGATGCATCATTTCTCCAAAGTTAATAAAGACTTAAGAGAATAAAATAAGAATATTTGAAAGTGCGTTTTGATTCTGAAAAGTAATTTGTATGGATATGTACCAGCCATGAAAATGGCTACAAGAGGCAGCTGTTCATTCTTGTCACATTATAGGACTGGGACAAAGTTACTTCTGGCTTTAAAAGTTCACTAGGTGACTTCAACCCTGAGTTTCAGTGTTCACCTAAGAAACAATATTTAGAATTTTTTGTATGTACCCCCAGAGCACAAATAAATAAGCCAATAAATAAGATACATCCAAATCTCTGGTCAAAACAGAGCTTGACTGACCAGCATATATTATAAGCTGTTTTTTTTAAGATTTCAGGCTGAAAATGTGCTCAGTGAAGTCATCATTCAAACATTCCCCTAACCACTGAGAGAAATGCTATCATCGTTTGGTTGTATTCAGCCACTAGGTCCCCATTTCACAGTGTGAGAGACAATGTGAGCCATCATAGAACATAAATAAGAAAATCTCAAGTTCCTACACCAAAATCACATAAGTGGTATGAAAAAGACTGAAGAACACTGTCCCATCCTTGAACAATGTCAACCTCTGTAATACAACTCAAATATTTTGATTTTGACAGATAGTCAGCAGTCAATACATTTCAAGTACTTTAACACACAGTTAAACACCAAAAACTTGGAAGACAATTATTCTCCATATTAGACATCAATATATAGCTGATAAAATTCACTCTGTGTGTGTGTTGTTGTTATATGTGCATAAAATTCACAAAAATTGGATTACTGACAACAGGTAATCTTCCCCATTCCTTGAGCTGTAGGGCTGAAGAGGAAAGTTTTTGTTCCTGCTTCTCAAGTCAGTAAGGCTTCTCCCCAACCTCTGCTCAACCTTGACTGGAAGAAGAGGCAGGAACAATACTGCTTATGGCATATGAAATAATTAGGATTTCAAGTAGTTACATACACATAGCAGACAAAAGTGAATTTCTCAAGGAAAACAGTATATTCTACAGATTTTTCTCTTAAATGCATAACCAGAGGAATTAATGCTCTTTTCATAGGCAGATTTTCCCACCAGTCAGTTCCTACAGCTCCAGGAATCCTGGGTAACAGCTCTGAGTGTACTTATTCTTTTCCTCAAGAAAATTGATCATGTATCTCCAAGATGCACATCAGAGCAAAAATAGAGATGTTGTTAAGAATTTTTGTTATACTTGTGTTCAGTTGATTAGTTTTTATCTAACCTGCAAATTCAGTTAAAATACAGGTAAACTGTTGGCTTTTCATATACATTGATTTTGCTTGTCAGTATAGTAACTACCTATGTTCCTCTAAAAGTAATGATTTAAAAAAAATATTTTTTGGATTCCACAATGTTGAAAGGGTTTGTTGTAGAAAATGTAAGATATTCTTTTGTGTTTACAACATAAATACCTGGCATTCTCCCAGAGTGACATTACCTGGCTCACAGTGGGCCTGCAGATAGCCTTCAATCTACTCAAAGGCTCCAATGAGGGGCCAAGCTGTTTCAGCAGCTCTTTGACTGGTATGGAAAGGAGTATAAGTCTCCAAATACTTGATTTGTTGTTAGAGAAAACACACACACACATACACACACACAAACACACATATCTTGTATAAGAAATAAGCAAAAGTGCCTTAGACTTAACAATGTCTTCATTAAACTAATTTTATGATTATTAAACATTCTGTTGATACGTCAATCAGTAAACAGAAAGGGTATACTTTCTCACATAGTTCTTTTAGGGTAAAATAAAACTAGATAACACAGAATAATTGTTTTAAAGATAGACCTATGTGCAAATATGTCGCCAAAATTTGGCAAGTGAAATTTTAGAATGCACAGTTTGCCAATGTCACTTTAAAAATTGAGATCATTTTTGTCTAATTTTTATAAAATTAAAAGTTTTGAGATATTACAAAATAGGATAAAAATTTTAAATTAACATTAAGAGGGCAAAATTACAATGTAATTAATATAAGAATGAGTGGAGTCAGTAAGTATGCCAAAATGATTGGTTTCATCTGTTTCTAGTGGTCCTCCAACGGCTGAGGACTGATCACAGTTGTGGTTATATGAATCCAAGATTATGATTCCACATTTAAAATGTTGTCCTATTCAACATATAATGTAACTTATTAAAAACATTATATTTAAATATCATGCAGAATTTAGTTAATAAGGTCTAATTTCCAATATGGTACTCTGAAACAAATATACATATAAATTAATATACATACATGTTTTAAATGTTCTAATTACAAAGATTGTGTGAAAGTATTGTTAAAATATATTCACTTAAATCCTTGTTTTCCTGTAAAACCTTATGGATGTGTAAGTGAGCTGTCAATATTCCTATGGATTTTCTTTTGACAGGATGAGTTACAACATTGGTGGTCATAACTGTCAGCCAGGTAATAATTTGCCTTCATTTCCATAGGGATATATTTCTTGGACCCCTTATGTGATTGTCACATGTGGTTTGTATTTTGTAAAAACTGTCACGCAGGGCTTAATAAGTTTGTCCTCTGTTTACTGTCACTCTTTTTCTCACTTAACCCATATGTGCACCAGCCACACATAGAGCACATACATAAACACAGATATTTCAAAGTGAAAATATGCCTAACAACACTGCACAGGGCAGTTATGTAGTAATACACTCAGCCTCTGAATCCAGATGCCATCATTACCAGAACAGCATTTACTCTCTTATGTAAGAATTTCTCTCTTCTCTCTCAAGTGCCTTCATAAAAAAGTTAAATTTCTTCTAGAGAATAGGATAAAATGGATGCTCAGAAACATGGTGTATTTTCTAAAATCTGATCTAGCCTTCTGGTTTACCCTAGCGATTTTGTGCATGTGTGTGTGTCGAGGGGGTGTATGTGTAAAAATCACATTATATACAATACAATTTTTACAGAAAAGCCTGGCAGCTACAAATAAGAGGTAGAACTACTTAAAACTATGTTTCCTGCTGCAGGAAAAATTCATTCTTTTTACAGTAATTAAAAAAAAGTTTTAAAAATTGACAAAAAATAAGTTGCATGTTAGGCCCCATAATTTAAACAACAAAATCTAGAAAGAAAAATATTCTTCAAAGTACTCAACAGGTAAGTTCATTAAAGGGTTAAAAAAAGTTGCATAGGAAAAAGGGACATTCCAGCACTTGCTACAATGGTGGCAATGTTTAGTACCTCTACTTTAGTAAAGGCACTAAAGTACCTTTAGTTTTTCTTCTTTTGATAACTGTATGATTACGGCTTACAAGCCAGAGAAAATTAGAATAGCAGCACTTTTTCCAGTCCTGGGGAGCTTTATGAGGGGAGAAGGGACTCTGGAGGTTAGGGTTTGTTTTACCAGACAAAAGCAGGCCAGTAAGCACATCTCCAAAGCTAATGTGTTAAGTTCCTTCAGAATTTTAGTAAAAAATTTTATAAAATCTTTAATACTCTTGACCTCTGCTTAATAAAAGGACAAGGATCTCCACGTGTCTTGAGTAACAGGGGAATTAAGTCATCAAAAGACACATCTGAGAGCATAAGAACAAAGAGAGATTCTGCAGATGCTTTTCTAAGGTGCAGTGCACTACTGTTTTGATTTTACCTATGCAAGAGAGAAGCAGAGAGAGTGCTGTGTTATTTATCCAGTGATCAAAAACTGAAACAGAACAAATATTAAAAAATTAACAACCAAATAAAAAGAGAAAAAACAAGAACATAAACAACAAAACCATTAGTTGTAAGAAAGACAAATAGGTTATAGTGTAGTTTCTGTTCCCTTGCTCCTCCAGAAATAATCATTGTCTTCAGGCTCAACTTCTATTCTGATTTGAGGCACAACTTTTACTGGAGTTCTGGGAGGACTGCAGAGGAAAAACAAATGAAAATGAAAAAAAAAAATAGTAAGTATATCTGAATTTTTTATCAAATGTTTACACATTGTACAGAATTCAAATATACCAACATTTATTCTCTTTTAGTATTCACTGCATGTGCATTAAAAGCAAGATGTTTTAATTTAATTCTAAAAGAGTCAAGAAATTCAGGTAGATTTAAGATTCTACACTAGTTTTTAGAAAATGATAACAGAAATATGTCCCCAAAAGACAAAATGATAATACTGTTTGAAATTACAGGAGAGAAACACCCACATAGTGAAGATATTCAGAGAGCCAGATCTTTTGAGAATCCAGTCCAACCTGTCACCCTCAGGTTCTGGTAAGAGAGAAGGAGACTAAAGAAAGGCTGGCTGTACCAGGAAAGAAAATGATGATGATTACCCTGAAATCAGGCAATGTCAAAGGGATCTGAGCTATGGTTAATCCTGAACTGTAGTTTAATGACTGAACAAGGCCATCTTTCCTAGAGCAAGGAGGTCTCTGAGAAGGACTTTTTCTAAGTGAGAACTGGGCAAATTTGATCTTTGGATAATTTATTTTAAATCACAGAGAGAAAAGTGAACGAGTTCTACCACTAGCCCACCACTGACTGCATGTACATGGAGAAATCTCAAGAACAGGGTGAAATACTGTACCCTCCTTTACCTTGGCAAGCCAAGTGACTGAAGGAAAGGAATTTTATCAGCATGATGTGTGGCGTTCAAGGAATGTTGATGATCTTTCTCCTGGAAAAAAAATTTAAGTCAAAAGTAGTAAGTAGCATAAAATTAGAGTGAAAATAAAAATCTGCACAAAAATGGAAGCATCTTTCACAACTGAAAAGAGTAAGAAAGGAGTGTAGACAATTTAAATAAATATAATATAAAGCTAAGAGTTTCAGTAGAGGGATGCAGTCCAAATCACATCATTTCCTCCACTTTAGGCTCTCCTGGAATGGACTGATACTCTCTCCCAGTGGGAAGGGCAACAGAGGATTATTTCTATGGTAATAGCATCTTCTCATTGTTGGCTGCTCACTCTTTAATTTCCTGCCACTTTGAATACTCACAACATGGTCTAGCTATTATTCAAGGTGAAAAAGGATTTTTGAAGTTTTTTCATTGCAACTCTGCTTGGATCAACTTTGCTCTTTTATGGACCTTTGTGGACTTTTATGGAACTTTATGTTCTTTTAAAGACCATCATGACATCAACTTTCAGCCTATTGTTTTCCAAGGCTTTTGAGAGAATAAAAAATAAATTGGGATGCAAACTCTTACCACAAGCTTTAAGTGCTGGCTGAGGAAATGTTTACAAGACAGCCTTTACATTGTCCTTAGAAAGAATACCAGGCTACGAAACCAATCGAAGACACAGGCATATGTCCTCTTTTGCCATTAATTCTCCAGTGATGAAGAATGAAATCAGAACATGGTTTTGGAGGTAAACAAGAAATTCCTAACCCAATTTCTATGATGAGAGTGGGCAGAAAGCCTGGCTCAGTCACAAGTCAGATGACAAAGGGAGTGCTTGGTCATTTAAATCGGGTGCCACCCAGTTTCTAAGAGGTTTCGCCATGCCCCATCTCCTGATGTTTATGCTCTGATGTGATTCTTCCCCATATTTCATCAGTGTTGGTTTTTATAGCTGATAGGATGCAGCAGAAGTACAATCTGTCATGTGTAATAGTCAACTGCAGTAGACTGCAGCAGCTTCTATCTTGGTTTTTGTCTCACTTACCCCTGGGTTTAGGGATGCCACATTTCAGGCAGCACCACAGACATGCCCACAAGCCAAAGAGCCAAGACCTCCAGCCAGGCCATGTGACAGAGCTTGGAAACATCCCCAGGTCTAGTCAAGTCTCCAGGGACTAATTCTCAGAAGAAAGCCTGAGGTGCAATCTCTTGAGAGACTCTGAACCAGACTCCCTAAACAGGCTGCTCCTGAGCTTCTCATTGTCAGAAACCACGTGAGAAAATGTATGCTTGGTATTTTAAGCATATGTGTTCTGTGGCAATTTGTGACTCAGTGATGAAAAACTAATATATGACATCATTAGTCATTTATTTCAAACTTCTCTTGGTAATTTCTCCTATTGAAATTGAAATGACATTGTCAAACAGAAATTTTAAAATTTCAGTATCATTTTTCCTGTAACAGATCAGTACCCTTTGAAGTGCAACTCAGACAAAGAATTCATTTTTCTCAAATATGAATTCAAAGTAAAAGGTAATTTGGAGGCAGTCACTACTTGCTATTGTAAAAGCCTGAGCTGTTCACTAATGCTACAAACAGAAGGACCTGTTAACTCAGAAACAAAAGAAAGGAGGATACGTCACAAACCACTATACAGAAGCCAGCAGGCAATGACCCCAGAAAGACCTGTACATTACAATGATGGATATGAAACAGAATATAAAGAAAGAAATTAAGAAAAAAACCCATATATGAGTTACACCTAAAGAAGTGTGCTTATTTTTAGATTGCCAATTGAAATCAAAAATATCACTAAATTCTGAATAATGGCAACTGGTTTTCTGATCATTGAGAAAGTCATCATGCAATTTGTCTTTTGAGCTGACTGAGACCTAAGGAAGACAAACAGTAACAGACAGTGATGTAGTACTATAAGCTGCCATTCTAAGTATCAGCAGGAAAATAAAAATAAATAAATAAATAAGTAAATACCAGCAGGGGAAATGGAAAAAGCTATTAAAAACATGGTTACAGATTTAGAAATTAAAAAAAAAAACTGCTGATGGCTTTAGGGAAGAGAAAAGACTGTCAAACAAAAATTGTGAAGGTTATATAAGGATAAAAAGAAGTTAAGAATAAATTGTAAGAAATATAAAAAGAAAATTTGACAAGAATGAAGTACAAGTCTTCAGATAGGAAACAAAGATAAAATAGAGGAAAAGTTAATGTAGATGATGGCTCTAAAGTATTTTTCTGTACGTGCAAATCATACTGAGCAAGCAGGCAAGAGGTTAGTTCTACTCACTGTCAGAAGGTTTGTTATCACTTAGGAAAGGTTGTTGTTCCATGATGTCCATTGGGATTTTAATACTGGGGACCTTTTCTGAATATGGGCAGTCAGACTGAAAAAAAAGTATGAGAATTTTTAGAATGTCTTATCTTATTATTCAGCCTTTTTACTTCGCAGCATTGATGCAATCTATCTTATTATTATCATTCATATAGTAAAGAGAAAATCTAGAGATGTAATCATTTTCAGTGTGCTAACTTTTTAAATTTTACATTTTTCCCATTCATGTTTCTTCTCTGTCTTTTGGGTTAATGGGTTGAGACCACTAAAAGTAGAGCTATACCGTAAGCATTAATACAGATAAATTGGAAAGCTTTCCACAAGTTAAATTCCCAGTCGGTAAACATAAAATTGTGCTAGTAACGCAAACATTCTCTTTGTGAAAGCAGATTAAATCTAAGAAACTTCCTAAAATATAATATGATTCTAAACTGCTTGTTTTCTTATGCCCTCAAATTCCATCTCCAAGAAAACTATGGCCTTTATTTCCTTTCAAGACAAATAGAAAAATTTTTTCCATTATCAATGAGCACCTGGGGGAAAAAACCTCTCATTTCAATGCTCAATTAGATATAATTTTATGATTTAAAGTTAATTTCAATTTACTTTTATCAAAGGGACTAAAAGACATAAACAAAACACAAAAAAATGAAAATGTCTATGATGCTCAGAAAATCAGAGTATTATTATCAGAATCAGATGATAAAGCTAGGCTGCTAATCATGGTGCTCTTAAAGGATTGACGACCTAACCCAAACTGTGCACACTGGGGATTGGACCCTGGTCCCTGTGTCTGTTTAAACAGGTGCTTTAATCCACTGAGCTATCTGCCCAGCCCCAAAAAAGATTTTAACACAAATTTAACATACTGAAAATTCCTTTATGAGGTGTCTGAAAAGGACAATGAGCTACAATATCCTTTTAGAGGGCTAAAATAATGTACTTTAACTTCCAGAAAGAAAGAAATTATTAAGATGTCCCATTTGCTTTATGACAATGCTAAGAACAATATGTCTTACTTCAAACAACTCCCAAAATAATAGCAATTATAGATGTGCAGGTCAACAATCAACTCTTCAATCATAGCCTCCTAGACAGGCTCAAAATTGCCTGAGTGGCAAGCTGCATCCTTCACACTTCGCTCTCAGAGCTGTAACCCTGGTATCCTAGTGTGACACCCTATGTCTGCAGACACCACAGCACATGACCATGAGCACTGAGTCACCCTCCAGAGGCGGAGCCTTCAAATACCAGCCCAACACTCAGGACTCAGGAGATAGACTGCCCAGCTGGCTTCTCTATCTAAAAACAAATGGCCTTTTTTTTTTTCTTTGTCTTTGGTAGGGTGGAGAGGAGAAGAGTAAGAAGAAACAAGTATCACACATTGTCATCAAGAAATCTGCTGGAAGTATAGAGCTGAAAATAGCAAACACTCACAAAATAAAGGATATAAAATAAGATTTGTTGACAATCATATTTAAGAACTATAAGACCATATAGGTGCTCACGATCTAACTTTCGTGAATGAAATTTAAAATATTCCCTAGGATTACTATTTTTTCCTAAAAGACATTACAAAGGATTCCATAATATCACTTCGTATTTTTATAAGGTGTAATAAATTTAAATTTGGTGCCCATGGACATACACTGAGGTACCAGTTTTGAAAATTCAGGATGAAATACTGTTTTAATCACATCCATATTTCAAGTAACTTGTTTTGTTTTGTTTTGAATAGTCCAGAAGTGTATTTCAAAGTTTGATTTCTATTTGATGTATAAACACATCATTTTTCTTAATCCTACATATTAATCTCTGCTGCAGTTTAAATATGTTCCCTCTTTCTTTATTATTATTGATACAGAAAATCTATATACTTCCTCTGGCTGAGTACAGATGATGACAGTCATAAAAGTTTCCTCAGACTCTCCTCCTTAGCTAAATGTGCCTCATATATTTAGCTCCTTCTTATTGAACCAATTTATCTGAAATCCAATTCTGACTGTTGCCTTCCTTCACTGTACTATTTCAAAGCCCTACAGAAAGAATACAATCAGATAGCCTGATAAAATAGAAAGAAGTACACAGCCTTGGTTTCCAGTTTTAGCTCAACCACTTATGGCTATGTTCGTCTAGGTAAAGGACAACCACATACATCAAAGCAGCACTGTGTATATTTTAAATATATACAATTTTATTTGTCAGACCTAAGTAGAACTGAAAAAAAAATCCAACCTCAAATTACCTTTACCACTTCTTGCCAAATTACAGAGAGAAAATGACAAATCACTACATTACAAATACAGTGCTCAGTCTAACCTAATAGCATGATTTTGTTTGAGCCTGCTCAAGCAGACCCATAGGAAGGCCTGGGAGGTGAAATCATTGGCATGTGTCTATATTAGAATCAAAGTTATACAAAATGAGTTATTATCTCAACTACTTTATTATGGTTTGTGTCCAGTTGTCCCCCTAAAGCCTCATGCAGTCATGGCGTAGACTTCAAGAGTTTGTGATTAACTCATGATCCACTGGGATTAGGGGTATGAGTGTTGCTGGGATTATGAGTGTGCATATTGCACCCAGCCTGGGGCAGATAACCTGAATGTAACAAAAGAGAGACAGAGAGACAGACTTGCTCTCCATTGCCATTACTGCTGCTACTCCTCCATTTTGCTCTCTGCTCCTTGCCACCACCATGAAAGGAAGCTCTCTGCCATGTGCCACTTTGCCTTGGGGCCAGGTACTCGAGTATGGGCTGAAGCCTCCAGTAACTGTGAGCTAAATAAACATTTCTTTCTTCATTTTGAGTGTCAGGTATTTGTCCCAGCAATGAGAGAAGAGCAACTGAGACATACCTGTTACTGACAACAACAATGCAATACAGTTTCTAAGCAAACTGCTACCTATGGGATTACAGTTCTGCAAGTGCAGTGATGATATTTTAGAAATCACATTTAGTGCATCAGTGGTTATAAAGTCCTTAGGGAGGAAGGTGAAAACACAAATGGCAAACAGAGAAGAACTATTTGGTAGGTCACACAAGACTAGACAAATAGTCTTGGAACTCATTCCTCCACTTCATATCAAGTAAGAAAAAGTACATTTTTCACATTTGTTTCTTTAGCTTTACTTGAGAAGTCTGGAAAGTTCCTTACATCGTCATTGTCACTGTCCAAACTTCCCTTCTTCTTTTTTTTTTTCTTCTCATCCTCCTTCTTTTTCTTGTCCTTTTCTGGAATGACATCATCAAGGAAGCTGAGGTCGTGCTGGGAGAAGAGGTAATCCATACCTTTTCTGACAGCTACAAGTGCCAAGATCTGGAGGTAAGAAACAACAACAACATAAAGCACCTCTGGTGCAGTCAGAATGAATGTAGATCTTGGCCACTCAGACTCAGCAAAGTCCATGGCCCAGAGGTGAGAGCGTGACAGAACACTCACTGACTAAGGGACACATTCTAAGTCAACACCATCATTTCCTTCATAGGAAAAGTTGTTTCATAGTCTCAGTTGAAACTCACTTTGTGTTGTTCTTTGAAATGGACAAACATTAAATTTGAAGTTTATTATGACAATTATTTTTGAAAAATGCTATTTTTCATGTTAGATTGTTGGTAGAATAACTAAAAATGTAAAGGCCTGAAAAAATGCAAATAGCCTGAAAAAATTATTTTTTGTTTGTTTGTTTGTTTCTTTTTCTTTTTTTAGTTTTTTTTTTTGTGTGTGTGTGTGTGTGTGTGTGTGTGTGTGCGCAGGGTCTCATTATGCAGCTCAGACTCTTAGTGATCCTCCTGTTTTCTGCTTTCCTAGTGCTGGGATTTCAGGCATGTACTACCACACCCAGACTCCACCAGTGTGTCTGGGGTGGGGCCAATATGGTATGTGGTGCCAGGGATCAAACCCTGGCCCCTGTGCTTACTTACCTAAGCAAGTGTTTAGTCCACTGAGCTATCTCATTGGCCCAATGAAAATTTATTTTTAAAGATTCAAAAGTTTCGAAGTTTTTGAATATCTAGCCCCACACAATGCACTAAGACACATTTAATGAGGTCATACTAGAGAGTGCTTCACCCACTGTGCTTACGGGTTTTCAGCAACTACCATAAGCAATATATACCATGAGCCTGAAACTATGTTAACCTCCTAGGCATCTCATCTTACAGGTGAGGAAACAGATTGCAGACATTAGGAATTTTAGCAGAGGCTATGAAACTAAAATAAAGCAAGAAAAGGCTCACATTGTCTTCTAAAATCCCTATTCTTGACTCTGTGCCTTTGGTTCTACAAATTGACCTTAAAGAGCCATCCATCCCCTTCCTTCACTTTTGAATGTACATGAAAGGTATCTTTGCTCAACAGAAAAATTAGTGTGCAGTAAGTTCTCAGAGTCCTGGCTTGGTCTCACGTGAAACAGTTGTTCTTACCCTCATCAAGCTTTCTAGGTATCAGCTTTTCCTCTATGGATTTGCTCCTCCTGCCTGAGCCTCCAAGAGTCCTGGCAAAACACAGGCCTTGTGACCTGTTTTTAGTGTATGCTGATATATTTTCAAAAGTGGGAGAGTTACAGGAAGGTATAAAAGTCAGTAATGGTCAAACTTACATTTACTGTTCTTCTGATTCAGAGAAGGCTATTAGTTCCTTGGCCCTACTCCTCTGGGTACCATGGCTAAGATGGAGAATTCTGTCTTTCCCTAAGCTTGGCATGAAGTAAACCAGGAGAGCTTCAGGAATCACACTGGATGAGCTCTCATAAGTTTCCAAACACTTCTCTTATTATGAACTAAATATCCGTTACCTTTCTTTAGATTGGTTCTGTTGTGCAATATTTTAAAAATATGGAACCTGTTCTGGCATCTACCTCTATGTCAGGTAATGTGCTGTTCTCTTGGTGCTTACAGTTGAAGCTCAGAAGACTGGCAGCCATTCCTGTCTTACTGGTGAGCTGATGGCAGTATAGTGATGCATGGGCTTGTCTAGGATGAGCCATAGAATCATGCTGCAGACAACAGAAAAATTAAAACTGCAACTGTTCAGATATGGAACTGATCATGCACACCTGTAAGGCCAGCACTTTTGGAAGCTCAGGCACAAGGATTAAAAATGTTTAAAAAGGGTTGGGAATGTAGCTAGTGTAAGGCCCTGGGTTCAGTTTCTACTCCTACAAACTAACAAAGAATTGCACTTGCTCAAAGTGCTGAGGTCAAAGCCAGAAACTATTCCATACATAAAAGATTTGGGTATGCTGCCCTCAATGACCACAAGCTAGAAGCACAACCTCCTGGCTGGTCCAGTTAAGGAGCACCTACCATGACTGGAAAGATAATAGCAGCCACTGTTGACTTAAGTATCCAGAGCAGGGCCAGACACAACACCTGGAGGAAAGTGAACAGGTGGACTCTGCGCAGGGGAACATGGCGCAGGTAGATGAAGTCAGGCTGATGCTTCAGGGGCATCAGAAGCAGTTTCAGACGATCCATGAACTAGGAAGGAAAAGCAAGAAAGCATTCCTTTGTGAGCCAACTCACAGTCACTCCCCACACCCAACTAACCATTGTGATTTATCTTATGTAATTTAAGCAAGCAGTATCCTTTGCAAAGGACAAGGACTGGGTAAGAAGTGCAGTAATTCAGTCTAGCAAGGTCAGGTCATAGTACAAGTGTATTAATTTTTGTTATAATTTTGCAGAAAAGTTTGCAGATATATGAAATAATGTGGTCACCAAAGAATAAAGTCATCAATCCAAACATAAATTCTAGATGCTCAGCTCCAAGGTTCTAATTTTAGTAACTGAATCTTAAGAGAGGGTTTTGTGCCTAGATGAGCCATGTTATACTAAAGATGTCCATCTCACTCTGCCTCCGTTATGTTACTTGAAAGAAGAGATGATATTACACAATGTGCACATTTCAGGGATGTTCTAAGGACATACAGGGAGTATTCACCTTAAAAATAGGAATGCACTGATAGTTCTGTAGAGTCCACATTAGTTATCTATGATATAATTTAATATACTCTGCCATGTTTCACCATTTACTTTTATTTAAAAAGCCACATGAGCAGTACAGTGAGTTTCGCCACCTCTCCAGCTTAATAATTGCATTTGAGAGAAGTCAGCACATATTCATGTATCCATGTGTACTGGACTGACAGCTGAGCATCTATTGGCTAGGTGCTGCACTTCAAAGAACAGCTGCTGAGGTGACATCAACAACGGTTAAGGTGATGCAATAGAAAAACCCACCATAGTATATTTCAGTAGAGGATGCTCATGAAATAGGTGTTGAATTGACTAATTGTGTTATAAGCACCTAGAAATACCTCCAGCCACTAGGTAGCTTTCTCACTTTTCTGGAGCCCCCTCCTAAATCTTGGACCAAAAGAAAATAAACCCTTTTGCAGAAAAAAAATAAGCACCTAGAAATAAATCTGTTTTCTTTCTGGAGGGAAAGGAGAAGTGTAAAAGTAAACTAGACTTACAGACAATGCTGTTGGAGAAATTCCCTATTGACAGAGTTTCTTTCCCCCTAAAGAGCTATTCTTGTATAGTAGACCCTCCTCATTTACAAAGATTGAGTTACCACATTTGTTGCTTAATAAATCTTGCCAAAAGAGTCTAAAGAAGAAAGAATCAAGAGGAAAGTAAGGAAAGATGAAAAAGCATTGGAGCAATAGCACTGAAGAATTTAAGAAATGTGCTGGGTATTCCTTAGGCATATTTCTGCTCCTCTGTTACTATGATTGGGTTGATTCTTCCATCAAAATGTACTGAGTTCCAACCACTGATAAAGCTCCTATATATACACAGAACCCAAATTATGAGCTGCACTGGACCATAAAGGACAAATAAAAATAAGAACTACTAGTTTGGTTTCTATTTTTTCATTAAAAGAAATAAATATTTACAAAGGGGATAAAAGAAAGATAGTCTTAAAATTTTATACTTACTACAAGTCTCAGAAGCACAAATCAGCTCGCAAGTACATTAATCTAGTGCAGTCCATGAAAAGCCACTTTATATTTTGTAACAAATACCCTAGTGGTTAAGAACTCTACTCAATGGACCCAAACAGAGAAAAGTAAAATAGGCTTTTCTCGTTTGGAGGTCTGGCCACTTGCCCAGCTCTATCTGACTTTAAAACCAGGTTAACCTAAATTCAATAAATGAAAACAAGGACTATTTTGAAGGAGTTCAAATAAATTCTTATGATGTTCACAGAACATGAAGTCTTTGCCATTAAAACACTACTGAATGCTAAGTAAGGTTGCAATTAACAAAGTGCCAAAAAGCAACAGAACTTCCAGTTTGTTGGTGCCAATTAAATTAAACCTTAACTGAAAGACAAAGTCCTTAAAACTTTTTCCTATTTAATTTTTAAAAAGTGGTCAGTTTTACCAAAGTTGTAACTGAAGTTTTCCCAAAAAAAAAAAAAAAATCAGTATATAAACCAAACTCACATTAATTGTTCACTGATGAAAAATTGGATCACTAAGTTCAGTCTTGAGAAATGCAGATAAAAAAGCTCTCTTCTACTATCAGGTTACATTTATTTTTATTTTTATTTGTCATTTTAAAGACAATAGAAAAATAATAGCTGAGACATTAGAAATGATACACAATTTTCTTAAAGTAAGATGATAAGTATTTAACAGAGGTTGTTATCTTGCACACTGTTGTCTTCAAGGTAGTTGCTCTGATTGCCAGACATAAGCATGTAAAATTGGTCAAAATTAAAAAATTAAGCATTAACTGATGCTTTCAAAAAAACTGATAGAGGGCTGGCCAAATAGCTCAGTGGATTAAAGCGCCTGCTTAGGCAGATGCTGCGACTGGGGTTCAATCCCCAGTGTGCCATGCTGGGGCATGCTGAGACAACGATTGAGACTGGGTGTGGTGGCGCACACCTGTAATCCCAGCTCTTGTGAGTCTAAAAACAGGATAATCCCTATGAGTTGGATCTGTGTTGTGAGACCCTGTAGATTCTGTATGAAACACACGCAAAAAAAAAGGTTTGATTGAAATTAGTAGTACAATCATCTTGGCTATCATTTATTTTTTTTTCTCTTCCTTTTTTTCCCCTTTCTTTTCTCCTTTCCCTCATCCCAATTGTTCATTCTTTTTGAGTAGTTTCTTTCCCTTTTACTGTGTCTATTGTACCTTTCATATTTTATTTGCTCTTTCAGGTTCTTACACTAGGGAGACAATACTATGTTTACACATGTGTGTCTGATTTATGGCTAGCGGATAAGCACTAACTCAATCAGTACACTAAAAATGTTAAGTGTCCTTCTGAGACCAGAAGAAAGACATGATAGGGAGAAAGGGGAGGCCAGAGAGGAAAATAGAAAAGAAGAACTATAGCTCTCTGTTTTCCTGTTCAAGTGACTGCTAACAGTCTGGTTCAAGAATGACACTTACAATAAGATTTACTAATACCAGTAGCTTCCTTGATTAAAATAGAAATGAAAGGCAGGTGAAAAGTGGAGAAAGTACAAAATAAATGTATTGTCTTAACCAAACATTAATGATTAGTACTTCTTTTCAAAGATGTATTACTAAGCTATTACTATTTTTAAAATTTATTTATTTATTTATTTTGTGTGTGTGTGTGTGTGTGTGTGTGTGGCCAGCTCAGCCCAC
>NDGN011354703.1:0-10587 GCA_002564285.1 Tympanoctomys barrerae | reverse complement strand
CCGGGGATTGGACTCAGGCCCTTGGGCTTTCCAAGGAAGCACTTATTCCACTGAGCCATCTCCCCGGCCCCTTCACCTGCTATTTCTTCATACCAGGAGGCTGTGTTCAGGCACCAACATGCCACATCCTAAGCTCTAAGAAATTCTCAGAGTGAAGGATGGTAGGGGATGGAGGAATTAAGACAAGAGTCAGAATACAGAAAGTAGAGGCCAGGAGGAGCCTCCTTTCCTGATGGGAGAGAGGAACTGCTCATCCTTTGAAGCCCGGCAGGTTTATGCCTCAAGACACACCTCTGCCTAGCACCTGTTTGTTTGGATGGCCTCGGGTGCCGGCTCGCCTCCAGTGTCCCGTGCTCTCGGGCCTGGCCTGGCTCCAGCACTACACGCGCAATCAATCTCCAGCTTCCCTGCTGCCCACAGGGTGCAGCGGCAGACAGCAAGGGCTCTGCGGGCTTCCAGGAGGGAGTGACCAGTAGATGCGCCAGGCAGGCCACACCCAGGAGCCCTGTCAGAGACACGTGGTAGGACAGGGCAGGCTTGGACAGCTGTGGGGTCCCTGCTGCCAGCCACCTGTGGCCTCAGCTCTTAAGTCACTTCCTCCTCTTCCTCCTCCAGATTGAGGCCTCAGGACACCAGCTGCGCCTGGGGCTGTGCCTTGCCCTCTGGCCAGTCCCTGGTGCTCAGTACTCTCTGGATCCTCAGAGACGCTTCCAGGTGTCATGAAGTGGTCTCAGACCAAGCAGGCTTCCACAGGGCCTCGTATTCTCACTGGAGGTGTCCAGGGTCCCACAGAACCTCTGCCCAGGCGGTAGCCTAAGGGGGAGAAGGAGAGACAAAGAAGGGCGATGCCCGGCGCACAGTATCCAGTGCCTGACACAGCCCTGCCCCTCATTGGCTCTGCCTCAGCACCCTCAGACCACCCTGCCTGGCCACCTCCTCCCATGCGTCACATTCTCTGCTGGACAAAGTCCCAGGGACGCCTCCCCCAGGGACTGGGGTCACGGTGCAGCTACCCAGGGGTGGAAGGCCCCACTCACTTCCCATGTATTTCTTCTTCCAGAACTTGTAGACCATGGCCAGTGTGACAGGCACGGGGAGCAGGCTCAACAGCACCACCAGCGTGGTGAGGTGGGGCTCCTGCAGCCTAGCGTGGGGACAGAAGTGAGCGCCAGTCTCCACCCGCACCGCAGGGCTCCCCACCAAGCCACAGGATAAGGACACCAAAAACCACACTGTGGCTAAAGTGATTCTGGTCTGCTCAGCGCCTGAGGATGTCACTGGCCCCCTTGGTCCTCTGCAGTGGACGCTGCAGGTACCACTGGCACCCTCCCCAGCAGCACTTCTGTGTGCATAGGGCACCCAAGCTGGTCCCAGGGCAGACAGTTGGATGGGACACTCACGCATGAATACACATGTGTGTGCATCTGCACACACACATGCACGCACTGACATCCACTCGTGAAATTGGATGAGGGGCTTCTCTTGTCACTGGAGCCCTCTGTGACAGTAGGGAGCCCTCTTCTGATGGCACACAGGATGTGGCCTGCCGGCCCCAGTGCCCTCACCCCTCAGGAACCTGAGTGCCCACTGGTGTGAACATTTTCCTGTCCTGCCCACACCCCACCCTTTCTAGTGAGCCAGGTAAGACATCAGTCTTTGTCGCAGAGTGGGCTTCTGGGGGACCCCAAGTTAGTGTGTCCCCGTTTCCCACTTCCCATCCCTCTCCCTTCAGCCATCCTTCATGTCCCTCTACCTGCGGTCCCACTGAGTTGGCAGGGAGCAAAAGGGGAGGTGGTGGAGAGGTCAGGGGCAGGTCAGGGGAAGGGTAGGGAGGGGTCAGGAGGTCAAAGGAAGGTCAGCAAGCGGTCAAAGAGAGGTCAGGGCTCAGATGTTATAGCTCCTCTGAGTTCTGTTCCAGCCAAGAGCTGGGACCACGCCTGGAGCCACATCCCCCACAGGTACCTGTTGGAGGGCAGTTGGTCACGGCATGCTTCTGAGGTGAGCAAGCCACCTCTGGGCCAGCTGGAGACAGACACTGGACTGTTGGCACCAGCAGGAGAAACGGTCCCGGCCTGGGGCCCCAAGGTGTTCTTGGGGTCCCCCATGGTGATGAGGCTGGTGAGACTGGAGCCTATCAGCGAGGTTGGCCTGGGAGTCCCCAAGGCAGTTGAGGGCCAGAGACTGGCCCAGGTGAGGGCCCTGGGTGTGAGTGCAGCCACAGTAGAGGTGAAGGCGGTGTCGGGACCTGATGTGGGGGCTTCGCCTGTTGCAACGACAATTTCGCTCCTGAGGTTGTCATCAGGCAGGCGGGTGACGGGGGCACCCCTGTCAGTCACCGGGCCTGAGGGGCCAGAGAAGGAGGGAGGTCAGATTGACTCGGACCCCATGAGGTCTGCACAGGTGGGGCCTGTCCTCCCTGAGCTTGAGCCCTGGCTTCTCCGGGACCTGAATAACCAGGTGCATTGTCGGGGAGGAGGCAGAAGCAGAGTAAAGGAGGTTGAGACTGTCATTTCTCTGCAGTGCCCCTACTGTAAAGCTTCTCCCACCAACCTGTAACTCCCAGACCTAAGGCCCTGAGAAGGACAGACGGGAAGAAGTCCAGCAGAGCCCTCCACAGGAAGGTGCACAAAGGCAGTGGCCCTTGGTCAGGGTTGCGTGGCCTGGGATTCCCCCAAAGATCACCCAGAAAACCAGGCAGGCTGTGCCAAAGTTGGAGCAGGCCCGTCACCTAACAAGAGCAAAGGACCTGCAGAATTTGTCCTTCTGGAACCCTCTGCCCCTCCTCAGGGCAGCCAGCCGTCTGCTTTTGCCTTCCTTTCTTGAACTCCAACCCTCGAATTCATTACTGGTGCTGACTGTATGATCCCAGCTAGCGCTCACACCAGCAGTGCGCACCCTGGACGTCACAACAGGAAGCCACCAAGGGTCCCACATACCAGAGAAAGTCAAACAGTTGGGGGTCAAACGCCTTCCTTGGGGGGTTCTACAATGCCTAACGCTGCCTGTCCTCCATCAACACAGCTCGTCAGCACCCTAGGGCCCAGCACCTGGGGTCTGGTAGGTGGTGGAAAGAGGACCTGGAGGAAGTGCGAGGACTCCACCTAGGGTGAGAGGGAGGACCTGAGCCCTCAGTGGGGATGGAGATGGTTGGAGAGAGGCACCACCCCCCAAATGTGCACAGAAAGGGTCCTTTCTTAGGACCAGCAGCTGCTATGAGGGCAGCAGAGCTCAGGCCACTTGAGGAGGAGAAGCGACCGGGCCAGAGCAGGCAGCACTGAGGGAGGTGGCCATGGGGAGAGAGGGATTATATTAACAGCACTTTATGCAGCGGTGGGGATGCCCCCAGAGAGCTCTGCAAAGCCTCCCGCAGTGGCACCCTGGGGGCCAGCACCCACAGTACTTTCTCCACAAAGCGTTGGCGGAAAAGCACCTGCAGCCAGCACAGGCGACCCCACCACATCCCTGGGCCCCGCTCCCTCATTCCTGCTGCAAGCAAACCCCCAAGGAGACCCAAGGCTTCCCAGGGAAGGGGCCCATCCAGGGTCCAGGCTAACCATCCTTCTTGGTCCAGGCACCAGGGGCCTTAAAACCCGAGAGGCAAGCTGGAGCGGCGAAGCAATAGATTGTGGGGAAATTAATTTGTGACGGGGCTGAGGATTGATTTCCTACTGGCTGAAAGGTCTGCAAAGTTGGAATCTCCCCAAATTATCCCCAAGAGGAGGAGAGTGGGATCTGACAGCACTGCAGAGAGAAACAGTGATGAGGGTGTGGATCGCGATCCCTGCAGACCAAGGCTTCTGACGCCTTCCTGGGGTCAAGCCAGAACAGGATTGGGGAGGATTGAAATCACACTTCACCTTTGAGAGCAGGCACCTTCCCTGGCTCAGACGCAGCAGCAGGTGCACCTCGGCGGGCTGGTGGGGAGGGAAACATTAGGGACAACGTGAGAACTGGAGGCGTCTCCAGAGCCCTCGCCCTTCCTACCTGATCCATATGGGAACCTTGCCTCTGGGCTCTTGGCGCTTGGCTGTCCTTTTTCTACGCGTAAGGGACAGTTTTTGTTTCCCCTTGATTTTTAAAAACAGCTTGGTGGAAATGTAATTCATATCCCATGACACAACCCTATCAATAGTACGAAGTCCAATAGTTTTTAATACATGTGCGAAGTTGTACGCCATCACTATAGGCGATTTTAGAATATTTTCTTCACTATCAGGGGTCCCCTCTCACCCATTTCCTTCAACCCTAGGCAGCCACTAGGAGTTAACCTACCTCCTTCCTCCAATCCCTGACTTGAAACGCCGCCTTTTGATCGCTCTCTTCCTCCCTCCTCCCTCCCTGTCTTCCTCTCCCTCTCCCCCTTCCCCTCTCTCTGTCCCTTTCCCCCTCCCTGTCTCCCCCTTCCCTTCTCTCTGTCCCTCTCCCCTCTCTCTCCCTGCCTCTCCCTTCTTCTTTCCCTCCCTGTCTCCCTCCTTCTCCCCTTCTCTCTCTTCCTCTCCCCTCTCTTCTTCCTTCCCTCCTTCTCCCCCCCCCCTTTTTCTCCCTCCCTTTTTCCCTCCCTCTCATGCTCCAGGCTGGTGGCTTCATGCCCCACTTTGTTCTGCCCTTGAGTTTCAGGACACATTTCCAACTCAGCCCTTGATTGTCCCCTTCAAACTTACTGCCCCTCCAGACCTACCCTGCCCATAAATCTGCTGCCTGCTGCTCAACCCGCACCTCCCACGTGAGCAAGGGTGGCGGAAAGGCTTCCAGCCGTAGCTCTGAGCCCACCACCTCTCCCCACTCGGTGCCCACATCCACCCAAGCCACAGGCAGCCAGACGCCCCCCGTGGTCTCCCCTCCTCCACAAGCAGCCATCATCATCGTCTTAAAAAACCAACCACTGCACCCCGCTGAGAAGAAGCCCCAAACTCTGGGTTGTGGAATTCAGGGCTGATCTTGACCCTCCGACCTTGAAGCCCGAAAACAGCAGCAGCCGGCACCTCGACACCCCTCCACGCTGTGCGCACGGAGGGCCCCATATGCAACGCGGCGGCCACAGGCCTCCCTCCGGCAGCTTCTCCCGACCCAGGACCATTGCTCCTCCTGCAGTCCCTACAGAATGCCCTTCCAAGCACCCAGCTTTCAGTGGGCTAGAGAACTGTCACACCTGAGGCCCTGCTGACTGCCACCTGCTCGGGGAGATGTCCCCTGATCCTTGCAGCATCAGGACCTGCCCCTAAGGTACTTTCTGGTTCACCACACTTCCTTTTCTTTTCACTGATGTTTTCGACAGAGATGGGCCTGAATGGTGTGTTTTTGCCTGGCATCTGCCCAAGGCAGGATGGTGGCCAATTTCCAACTCCCTGTGCTCCGTGAGCCCGGGACAGAGCGTGGAGCATCCCGGAGGCTTGGTGGATGCCTGTCTGGCAGGACTGCATCCACTGGCAGGACTGAATATGACAGAGTCCTGGATTCGAATCTCATCTCTGCATCCCAGCATCTCTGTACCCCTGGCCGGGTCGGGACTCCCACAGCCACCCCAGAGCCCCCAGTCCGGCTCACCCGAAGACACCTCCAGCAGGAAGCCCTCTAAGGGGAAGAGGTGCCCTGAGACTCTTCCGCGCATGCACCAATAGCGTCCCGAGTCCTGCTGCTTGAGGTCCGCCATGGTGATGGTGGTCCTGCCCTGGGCGTCATCCTGCATCGTGAAACGTGGCCCCGTCACCCAGGGCCGGGAGAAGCTGGGCTCGCACTTCTTGATCCTGACTTTGCACCAGACTTTGGGTTCCGCAGAATTCTTGTGGCTCTGGGAGGAGCACTTCACGGAGAGGGCCTCCCCCTCACGGCGCTGGATTCTCCGGTATGCGCTCAGGGCAGGCGGGAAGACTTGCTGAGTCAGTCCTGGGGAGAAGAAGGAGAAAGCTGCTGCAAACTCCAAGAACAGCCCAAGGGACCAGAGGTGGAAGTCACCCTGCTGTCTCAGAGCTTGGGACCCCAGGGGGAAGCACAGTTCTACCCACAAGGACCCGCCCCCCCATCCAACATGATGGGGGACACACAGCCCTGCTCACAGGGGGCTCTGGGCCTGGCAGTGGACCCAGCACAGTCTCCAGGAGTCCCCAGACTAAGGGAAGATGCTTAGCCCCAGCTGCACTGACCACCCTCCCTTTCCTTGTGATATTTTCAGGACTTTGGGACTCTCAATCTCATGGAAAGACCCAGGTCCTGTCCTCAGTACGGCAGATCTCTGAGTCATTATGTGCTGGAATCTCAGTGCACACACAGCTTAGGTAGATACAAAAGCCCAGTATTTGGGCCGGCAAGATAGCTCAGCAGTCTAAAGTGCCCACTAAGGCAAGCTTAGGCAGCCACGGGGACCACAGCCAGATGCCCCATCCCCGGAACCACATGCTGCGCCAGCCCCGCCCTCTGGGTTGGACAAGTTGGCCAAAAAAAAAAAGTCCAATATGTGAAAAAATGAGCAATTACTTGCTTCCCAAAAACATTCACCAGCATCATCTTTTGTCATGCTGGGGGTCAAACCCAGAGCCTCAGGCACACTGCGCAAGTGTTCTGTGACCCAGCTGCCCCCTCCACGTCCCTCATCTTTTTTTTTTTTTTTTAATGATACGAGAGATTGAAGTCCTGAAGCTGTGTACATACCGGGCAAAGCACTCTGCTGCTGAGCTGCGTCCCAACCCCTTTTGTTCTATTTTACTTTGAGATAGGGTCTCGTTAGATTGTCCAGGGCGGCCTCCAACTTGCAATTTTCCTGCTACAGCTTCCTGAGGAGCCTCTTTTTAGTGGCCTTAGTTCAGCGTAGGTGGTGTTTAACCTTAAAATAGTCAGCTACATAAAACCTATGTGTTGAGCATGCCCAGACACACACAGACACACACACACACACACACACACACACACACTGCTGACCAAGCGTGAACCAAAAGATTCCACAGTTATTCACAGCTCATCTCAAATGTCT
This sequence comes from Tympanoctomys barrerae, assembly GCA_002564285.1. Taxonomy (NCBI): domain Eukaryota; kingdom Metazoa; phylum Chordata; class Mammalia; order Rodentia; family Octodontidae; genus Tympanoctomys; species Tympanoctomys barrerae. The sequence continues at coordinate 3,623 of NDGN011354703.1, read as the reverse complement.
TGCACCTGGCTGGGCACAGAGGCATACGCCTGTAATACCAGCACTGAGGAGACCGAGGCAGGAGGATCGCTGTGAGTGCCAGGCCAGTCTGAACTACATAGTGAGACCCTGTCTCAAAAAACAAAATCAAGGGCTGGGGAGATAGCTCAGCCAGCTAAGTGCCTGACTGGCAAGCGCAAGGACCAGGGTTCAATCCCCAGGACCACATGCCATACTGGCCCCAGAACCCCGGGCATGCTGTGCTAGCCATGGAAACTGGGAGTGGTAATGCACACCTGTAATCCCAGTGCTGGGGAGGCTGAGACAGGAGGATCACTATGAGTCCTAGCTGCATAGCAAGATCCTGTACCATTAAATAAAATATTAAAAACAAAATCAAGAAAAGAGAAAAAAAAAAAAGAAAGAAAGAAAGAAAGAAAGGTATTTTCAAAAGAGTAATACCTCACGCCCTATGCCCAGCAGTGTGCTCTAGTCTGTACCCTCCATCTTCCATAGTCTGGGGGAAACAAAGCAGGACTAGGGGGTGGCAGAGGGTGGGTGACTCAGTGACAGAGGGAGGGAGAAGGCTGTGGAGCTGCCCCTCCCTTCCACCACCGCCACTAAGCTGAACACCTGCTCCTTCAACCATGTCACCCCAAGGCCTTCTACAAGCACACAAAGATCCTGGACTGTACACTATGACACAGAGAGCACCATCTAGAGTCAGAATGAAGTGCGGGTTCAACACGGGCCCACCCCCACCCTCCCCCACCCCCGTGGCACCTCTCTGCTGTTCATCTGTCAAGTGAGCCCCCACCCCCACCCCGCCACATGGCTCGAACACAATGGGCACTCCTTTTCCCAAGAGCAAGTTGCCCCAGAGTTCCCCAGTTGGAGCTCAGAGCACCCAAACCAAGGGCCCAGAGCCCCAGAAGTCTGCCTGTTCCCAACCCAGCTGCCACTGTAATTGTGGCTCCCAGCGAGGAACAGGTTACTCGCTCTGTCATGTCACGTGGTCCATGGCAAATGACAGAATGACCCAGCTCAGTGATTTTTGACAGGTGCACCCAGGGTCTCTTGGCCCAGAACAGACAGACACCTTCTGCTGACCTTGAGAAGGGTCTCAGGGTCCTGTCTTTACCCTCCTTCCTGCAGGTGGTAGAGGGTGGCTTTTGCCAACCTTCACCATGCCCAGAAATGAACAGGAAGTGGTAAGCTGGTTGCCATGGCAGCAAAGGGGGCCAGAATGGGTGATACCCTTCCAAGTACCACTGTGGGGTGGGAAAGGCCTTCGGCAATTGGACCACTTCAGAAGAGGGGCAGGGACAAGAGGTGACATCAGCCTTCCGAGAAAAATTAAGTCAGACCTTGTCAGAACTTTCCTGTCCCAGCACAGGCAGGAAGGCCACTTCTGTGAGGAAACCGTGTTCCTCTCTCCAGTTCTGACAGCCTAGCGAACAAGGGGCCAGTACAGAGAGGTCTGGAACACGGCCCTGGCTGGTGAGGCCCGGCTGGCAGCGCCCAGGCAAGTGTCAGCATGGCACGTTCCCTCTCCTAAGTCAGCCCAACCTCCTCCTCAGCCTGTAAAGCATTCAGATGACGGGGCCAGGCAAGCCAGCAAGGATGGGCAGGAAAGTGGCCCTTCCCTCCCTCTCTGCTCCCCGGTCCTCTCACCTTCAAGACAGGCCTGCAGCCACAGCAGCAGAAACAGGAGCCCAGGGGCCATGGCTCCAGCCAGGTGTGCCGTCACAGGCCCTGCTGGGGGCTGGGACACCCCGGGGACCCAAGGTCAGGGCTCAGGCCACCGCAGGACATGCCACCTGGGTCCACCAGGAAAGGAGTCCAGGCTGTAAAAGTGAAACGGCACATTTAGGGAAATGAGGCCCTGGGGACCAGTGCCACCCACAGACCGCAGGCCCCGCAGAGCCTATCACTGGAGGGAGGCCCTGTGGCTGTTTCCGGCTCTTCCTCGGAGCTCAGGCAGGTGTGACTGTGGCCACTCCACCCATGCTGGGGCCCTTCCAGGAACTCTTCCTGCCCTCCTGAGTCCCTCCAGGAACCAGGTCCAGGAGGGGCACCTCCCAGCCCATCAAGGCAGGAGGAACTGTAGGGGATGGGTGCGGGGCTGCTGGGGTACCCTTGGGCATGAGGCTTACCTGGGATCCTCAGGGCGGGTCCAGGGAAGACCCAGTCCCTAGACAGCCAGCAAGGCTGGCTTGCTGCACTCGGGGCTGGACACCTCTGTCCTGGCACCCTGCCTCTCCCTGGCTGCTCCCAAGGTTCACTGTGCTCACAGCTGCAAACACTCACGTGTCGTCTTAGTTTTGTCTTGGCAGAAATGCAAATTGCAAGACAGCATGCATGTGTATTCAGGGAGGGGCTCTGGCGCAGTCCCAAGGGCTCATGGGCGCGCAGGCACGCGCACACGCGTGCACACGCACGTGGCCTCGTTGCCCTCTCCCTGCCCCTCCTCCTTCTCCAATGCCTCCATCGCCTACCAGCGCTGTCTGGACACCCACCACCTCTGCCAGCCTTCACAAAGTCACAGCGTGGTTTCCCTGCATCCCCACCCCCACCCCCAACCCGCCTGGCTGGCCCGGAGCCCCTGCCCCCCGGCTCTGCCCCTCGGCTTCCTCCCCTCAGCCCTATCTCACCACCACAGCCACCAGGCCGGTGGAGATGACCCAGCATTCCGCCAAGACCCCACCCTTCGCCTAGTGCGGCTGGAGAAGGCCTGGTTTCCACGCCCAGCAGCAGCAGGGCTGTCCTCGGCGCTCCTGGCTGTGGGGGCTCAGGTGGACCCCATGATTGTGTGTGCGCCCCTCCTTCCTTGAGCCATTTTTCACTTTTTTTTCCCTTTTTGCCACACTGCGACTTGAACCCAGGGCGTCCACACTGAACTACATCCTACCCCCGCCCTGCTTATTCTTTATTTTGAGCCAGGATCTTACCAAGTTGCTAAGTGTGCCCGGGCAGAGCTTCAGCTTGAGGTCTTCCTGCCTCAGCCTCCTAGTGTGCTGAGTCACCCTTCCCACCCTTGCTCGCTGGCCTCCCTCTCCGGCGTGAGGGATGACAGGTCAGGGGCCTCTCTCTGGGTCAGGCTGCCCTTCTGGTGTGGGCTCTGCATCTTCCTGAGGATGGTAGAGCCACTCCGCAGATGCTTTCCCTGGTCCGGGGGGGAGGGGNGGGGGGGGAGCTGCGGCCCAGAGGTGGCTCCGCTGCGCTTTCTCCCAGCCCCTGCGAGCGCCGCCCTCTGGCAGGGGTTTCTCCCTCAGCTGGACTCTCCGAGTCTGAGGCCCCTCTGGCACCTGTCTTAGGCACTCCCCTCCTCCCAAATCTCAGCCATGTGTGCTCAGAGTACCCTGAAGACGACCTGGGTCTCAGTTCCCGGTGGCTCAGGGTGTGTGTGTTGGAGGGCATGTGTTCTGCCTCATTCTATTTGAGGTTAAATCAACACTGCGATCTGTTTGCTTTTATCATTTGCTGAGTGTAAGATGTTATAATACCTCTCCCCCGGCACTGTTCACGGCCACGCTGTCCTTCCTTTCCAGACCTCGGCAGGCGCGGTGCTGACCTTAGTCACTGTCTGCAGGACACTGAGGGTTGGAGCATTTTTTTTTTTCAGTCTGCTTTTATTTTATTTT
>NDGN011354698.1:0-12466 GCA_002564285.1 Tympanoctomys barrerae | reverse complement strand
AGAGAGAGAGAGAGAGAGAGAGAGAGAGAACGGAGGGGAGGGAGGAGGAGAATGATAGATATCTCTTGCTCCTTGAATAGGTAGAATCAATACTGTCAAAATACACTCCCAAAACTGTTACACGTTTAATGCAGTCCCATTCAACATGTCAACAGCATACTTCACATAGCTAAATAAAACAATCCTAAAATTCACTGGAATCAGAACAGACCCAGAATAGCAAAAGTAATCTCAAGCAACAAGAGCACAGCAAGATACATCACATTACCTGATCTCAAGCTATCTTAGAAAACAAGAACAATAAAATCAGCATGGTACTGGAATGAAAACAGACAGTGGACCAACCAATGGAACCAAACAGAGTATACAGAGTATACCCCCAGACACATTTATTATTTGATCTTTTGCAAAAGGACAAAAAGCATATGTTGAAGGAAAGATAGGCTGTTTAACAAGTGGTGCTGAGAAAATTCTTTGCAAATCTCTTTGCAGAAGATTGAAACTGGACCCATATCCCTCACCATGTGCCAAACTAAAATCAAAATAGATCAAAGATCTAAACAACACAAAAACACTGAACCTACTGGAAGATAAAATAGGCAAAACACTTCAAGATGTAGGTGCAGAACAGAATTTTCTGAACAGAACCACAACTGCAAACAAAATAATAGCAAGAACCAACAATGGGATTATATCAAATTAAAAAGCTTCTGCAAAGAAAAGGAATCAACTGGTGGAGTGAACAGACAATCTACATAATAGGAAAAAAATTCTGGTCAGCTATTTCTCAGCAAAGACTAATATCTAGAATATATATATAAAACCTCCTAATACAAAAGACCCAATCAACAAATGGACAAGTGAAATGAATAGACAATTCTCAGAGGAAGACATATAAATGGCCAGCAAACATACGAAAAACAAGTTCTATATCCCTGGCCATCTCTCTAAAATTGAAATTAAGGCCCTTTATTTCAGGCACCATAACCCACTATTCCTAAGTAGTCCAGGATCTACCATTCTAAATGTCTTTGACCTAGGATGGCTAAGTCACATGGCTCAGGAGACATGAAGTTACACCTTCACTTCAAGCCTTACTTACTTGTATTCCCTACACCACCCAGTGCCTGTCCACTTTCCCAGCCATGCTCGTGCCATAGAGGAGGCTGCATGATACTGCCCAGATAATCATTACCAAGAGAGATAAGCTTTCTCTTATTTCACTTCAATACTGAGATACAGCTTCACTCACATTCGTAACATTATTTTCCCATTAAATTGTTCTAACTGCCTATAATACAATTTTTAAACATTACATGAAAAAAACACCATCTTATGTCTACCATGACAACCCTAAAACTTAAGTCCATCTATAACCTTCCCTGAGCTCCTCTTTTCAGAGAAACCAGTAACACCTTGCCACACAAAGGGCAGGTTCAACTGAAGTGAGGCTCATCACACAGTAATTAATACAGCTTCATTCTGCAGTGACAAGAAGCCATCTGCTTGGTGTCACCAAGAAGAGAGGGACTTCAAGACTTGAGGCCAGGGTGGCTTCCATTTGCACTGTGAAGCTGAAGTTCTCGTCCCGCTCCACCTTCCACTGTACTAGACTGCTTCCAATGTCCAGAGTAGGACATTTAATTCTTAAGTTCTGTCCTAGCCTGGTGACATCATATATTAGCATCCAGCGTTCAGTCTGCAGATAGCCTTCAGCAGGAGGGGGGCACACATCTGTCCACAGACAAATGGCTCTCGGGTGGTACAGTCTCAAACTGATGGCTGGGTTTCTTTAGTAAGTCCCTTTTGAGTTAGCACCAAGCAGAAGATAGCACCGTTAGGGTTGTCTGTGGTGGAAGACACACTGTGCTCTCCGAATCACAGGGGCCCAATAATACCACAACTAACAATTTTAAGTTTGAAATTCAAGAAATGGATAGATGGGTAATGGACCCCTAAAGTCGTCTCTGTCCTAATCTCCAGAACCTGTTAATATGTTACCTCATATTGTTAAAGTCTTTTTAGTCATATGGTAAAGGACATGGTCCCTAAAATGGGGGAATTCTGCGGGATTATGGAAGGATAATGATCTAATCATGTGAGTTGAAAATTTAAGAACCTTTCTCTACTTACAATACCAAATAGAAAGAAGAGAGAACAAACATAGTCTTCTATTACTTGACCATGTGTATGTCTGGAGGTGAGATTGAGTCTAGGTCCTAATGCATATTAGTAAGCCCTGGATCTAGCACTTAGGATACACCCCCGGAGATGCTACCGGCAGCATGGACACAGGAAGTGGGTCATGTGTGAAGGTCCTATTGATCTCTAGCAGCTGAAAATGGCCCTTAGCCATTAGTCAGCCAAAAAAAGAAAAAAAAAAAAAAAGGAATCTTCATAGTACAAACACAATGGACTAATTTTGCCAACAATCCAAATGAGATGTAATGAATTTCTCCCTAAAGCCTCCAAAAGGAAATGCAATCCTGCAAACACCTTGCTTTCAGTCTAATGAGATCTGTGTCAGTTCTGTTACCTTGAGAAACATGAAGTGGTGAAAGTGTGGTATTAATCACTATTTGTGTGATAATTTGTTAAAGGAACAACAAAAAACTAGTATATAAATTCAGGCAAAATGAACCACATTTCTAAACATCTTCTTAGGCTCCCACTTCAGAAGCAAATGCAGCCAGGTGCACAGAGCTTTGATCTAAATGCTGGCGTTCCACAAAATTCCTATGTGGAAACTGATACCTAATGTGCAAGTACTAAAACATGGAGCCTTCGGGAAACATACAGTCCCTTGGATGTGCACTTCCAGGCTATAGAAGTATGAGTAATACATTTCTATTAATAAATTATTCAGTCTAAGGTATTTTGTTATAGTAACCCCATAAACTGAAATATGAGTATTATTTATATTTTTTTTTGCTTTACAAATTTTATTTTATTTTGGTTTGGTTTTTGTGCTACTGGATTTGAACCCACAGTGTTTGCACCGAGCTACATCCTCAGCCCTTTTTATTTTCAGATAAGGTCTTGCTAAGATGCACAGGCTAGTGTAGAACTGCAAGCCTCCTGCCTCCGCCTGTTCTACGATGACAGGCATGTACCACTGTGCCTGGCTTGCAAATGCTCCTTACGGTGAGAGTTGCATGAAACTACATAGGCAATGCCAAGGATAGCTGCTGGTATTGAAGAAAATCTTTGACAGATTGTTAACAGATATTAAATCATTTCAGACTCTTCTGAAAGGCAAAGACAATTAGCTTAAGTCAATAATTATATTTTCCCCTAGCAATAACATGCTTTTATAATAGCAAAAATATGACATGTGGTTTCATTATGTATTGACTGATAAAATGCATAATCTACTCTGTATCCCAATTCTATTGTGGACTCATTAATGTCTGTAAATGAATTGTACTATAAGTCAAACTAGTATTTGCTTCCCTTGAAACATACCACAGATATGTATGGATCACTTATGCAAAGACCCTTGGGAGTTCTGACCTTACGCTCTGCCAGATCCATAACATGGAAACAGTGTCAAAGGCTAAATGTCTTCGCTACAGTCTCAGCGTACTGTGTCTAAGTAAACCTCCAACTGATCTTCCACTTTTTATAAACTCCATCTTCAGGAGAAGTCTAATTTGTGAATCATAAATCTTTCCAAAGTAAGCATTATACTGGAAAAATACTGTAAGAAAAGTAACTTTTTTTGTATTTAGAACAGGGTCTACAGGGTCTCACTACACAGATCAGACTCATAGTGATTCTCCTGTCTTCAACCTCCCAAGCACTGGGATTACAGGTGCGCACCACCACACCCAGTCTCAGCCACCATCTCAGTATGCCCCAGAAGCGGGGTGAGCATGGCATGCCCAGGATTGAACCCCAGTTAATGTGCCTGCCTAAGGAGGCACTTTAGTCTGCTGAGCTATCTGGTTGGCCCTAACTATGTTTTTAAGATTTCATTTCCAAACAAAAAATACAGAAACCACCTAGTTGGCACTTTCTGGTTATCTCCAACCTCTAAACCACTGACTGCTTCAACAGTGGCTCCAATGAAAGCTCTCGTGGAAAAGTTCTAGTCCACTTTCAAAAGGCAAAGGGTCCAATTATTTTTCTAACTTTTACATCCCAAGTAGCCAGTACTGCTGCTGCAGCACACTTGCTCTGAGCAGACAGCACTGCCACAAGGTTCCCACAGCCAGATTCCACATCAGTCTCCTCGGCAAGGGAGGCCTTGGCAGAGAACCCCAGTGATTAAACCAGGCTGCTTTATGCTCACAATTAACTCTCAATCTGCTTTATGATCAGCAGCAACAGATCATGGAATCTATTAAAAAATATTCAGGCACATCTACGGGATTAAGCACCTGAACACCTGCCCAGACCCCACCCTGGTTGGAACCCCCAGGTTCTGCACAAGCAGAAGGTAAAGAAGTGGTGGTAGTTGCATTCTTTATCAAGAGTCCCACTTGTGACATCTGGTGGTACAAATGAAAACTTTACAGTATTAAACAGAAGTAACAGCACAAAGCCCTGAAGGCTGTGGTATTAAGAGACAATTCAAAGGTTATTTTTTAAAATGAACACTAGTCTGGCATCTATGTTCTGCTGCAATCAGCTGTGCACCTTTAGCAAGTAACTGGCTCTCTCTAATTTTTCCCCTTTAAAAAGAAGAGACTAGTCTACATTTGAATTTCTATTCTAAGTCCATTCTATGTAGACTAGCAATATTGCTAATAATTAGCTTTGACTCCTGATGGTAGTCCTCACTTGTAACTCTGAGCTAGAGGACAGTAAGTAGCCAGGTATGGAAGTGCTTAATCCCAGCACTCTGGGAAGCTGAGGCAGGAGCATTGCCATATTTAAGCACAGCCTGTTATCATCAATTCAACAACATATAATTCTGCACCTGTGCCCTGGTGTTGGGATACATAGTGCACTCACCACACGTCATTCCTACTTTTCTAGAGCTGCCATTGCTGTGTGACATTTGCTGACACACAAGTAATTGTTATTTGAGATATCAATAAGTGCTAAGGAGAAAAAGCAAAGGTGATACAAAAGTGATAGGTAGGATGAAAACAGAAAAATGGTAACCAGAGGAGTCTGTGTGGAGGTAACTTTAGATGCTATTGAATTTAATGCTCAGAAACAATAAACCAGGAGAAAAATATCCAGGGAGAAAAATCTATATACAAACCTAAAATAGTGCAAATCGATTTTACCTGTTTCAGGAGCAGTACAAGATGCACATTTTCTCTTCCTGATTTCTACTGATTCCTCTGAGGTAGACCACACCCTGAATGATTTGCATTCTTTATACTTGGTAAGGTCTGTTGTAAGAGTCAAGATATGGTCTATCTTTGTATAAGATAGTGATGATGAACTTTTTAGAAACAAGTGCCCAAACTGCAACTTAAAACCCACTTATTTATCACATAGTGCCAAGACTACAATTAAACCTAAACACTGAGATTTTAGTTTATAATAAATAAATAATCCATACATTAACATATTTGTCTTAAGAGAAAACCACAGTAACACATGCACAGGTTTGCCGCCACTGATACATGACCTGTGGGAACTTGGAAACAGTATGTTGTCTACAATGTTGGGTGACATATTATACAAACACCAGCATGATCCACGTGACCAGGAGTTGGATTCTTTGCTGATTCTCTCTGTTAGCTGTCCTATCAGTTGTCAAGAGAAGAGTGTTTATGTCTACAATTGTCACCGTGGATATATTTACTTGTAGTTCTCATTTTATCTGTACAAGTTTTTGCTTAGATAGTTTTCAGCTCTGCTGTTTGGGCACAGGCATTTAGAATTGCTAAGTCAACACGGTGTCAATGTCACATTCTGTCTCCAATAATTTTATACACGCTAAAGTCTACTGTATCTGGTATTAATATAGCCACTCTCACTCTCTTCTGGTTAATGTTTACATGAATCACCTCTCTCTATTCTATTACTTTGAACCTGTCTATGTAATTTAATTTGAAGTAATTTTCTTGAAGACAATCTACAGCAAGGTCATGCTTTTAATCCCCTCTGCCAGTCCACCTTTAAACAAATAAATTTAAACATTTTTCCTACGCTGTTAGGAGTTGAACCCACACCCCTCGGTATGCTAAGCATTGCTCTACGAGTGAATTATACCTCTAGCCCCTTAATGCAATTACTGATATCAGTAACATCTTCACATTGGAATCTGCCTTTGTTGTTGTTGTTTTCTATTTGTTCTCTGTTCCTCTTTTCTCGTTTGCCTTTCCCTGCATCCCTGTGGTTAACTTAGACATTTCTTAGATTTCCTTTTTGCTTGTATAGTCTTCAGTATCACTTTGGTACAATATTTATTTTGTCCAGCCATTTTGTGCTGGATACTGTATAACTACTCACATAAATGTAACAAGGGACTACAATTATATCATAAAATATTCAAAATGCATTTATTCTGCATACCTGGCAGAAGAAAGTGTCAGAGGTTTCACTTTGATGAAAAATGATCAGCAAGTTACTTTTCATCAAGCAATTAGAAAAAAGGAAAAAAAAAACCCTCCATGTTCAGCCCGAACCAAGGCTTTTCTGACTCTAAGCACCTGCATTTCATGAGTCTCTGATTCTTCTACTTTAACAAAGAAAACTCATAAGTATGACCAAGGCCATTCACAATAAATTAAGACTTGAAAATAGATTACTGTGTATGAAAAATTAATAAAACTGCCTGGTTTATTTATGGTCACTGCCAAACAATTTGCATTAGCATTACATTTCTAGAGTGAACTCTATGGTTTGTAAGTTACTTAAGAATAAGTGAGAACATGCTTATTTACCCTAAATATTTATTAGTCTAAGAACAGGCTAAGCAGAACGCAAGAACTCACACTTACGAGTGCACTGCCGCGCAGACACTGGCTCTCCTGCTCCGTGGCTGACCCCAGCCGCCCCCTGCCCCATCCCAGCTTCTCGCCTGCTTCTGCTCTAATCACAGAGCTGGTGCCATGAGTAACAGAAGGAAACAGCTCTGCAGGCGAGTCGGTGCTTCTGCTCGGCCGAGGCCACAGGCTCAGGGTGCTGCTCTAGGGACACAGCACTGTGCAGCCCTGTTAACCACAGTGCACAAAGCAGACTGCCAGGGCCAAGGCGCAAGAGCAGAAGAGGTCCACTGACGAAGCGGACGACATACTACATAACATTATAAAGCCAAAGAAAGCAAATGTTTTCACTGGAAAATACATAAACTTTGTTCCAGGGGTGCATGAAAGACTAGATTCTGGAGCACAGCGAACTGAACTCAGTGACAGCCTGTGTGGAAGCAAGACGCAGATCTAATTCTGCACACCTGGGATAAGAAGCACTCACTCAGTTTTCTTAGGAAGACACCTGGGATCCTACGCTTCACGATGGGATGATGAACAAAGGCCAGGAAAAGGCAGGGTTAGACAGGATGGAGACACAAGCAGGGATGGTAACAGTTGTGTGAAGGAAAGAACATAACTGTGCTTTCCATAAAGTCATCGTTTTTTGTAAAGGTAAACTACCACAAACACAACTCGTACTGGTCATCTGTCCTGTCTCATGGCTTCAGAAACTAATAAACACAATATGAATATGAGTTATTATAAAACAAAATAAAGCCAAGAGAGGTAATATAGATATATATTCTCAGCCAGTTGGGAAGCTGAGGCAGGAAGATCATTTGAGATTTGAGGTTGGGAGGTCAAAGCCAGCCTGAGCAACATAGCAAAAGAAGGAAAGGAGAGGGGAAGTGGTAGGACAAAGGGAGGAGAGGGGAGGGCAGAACAGGGTAGGGCAGGGCAGGGCTAGACAGAGGGAGGAAGGATAGTAATGCACCTCCTTACATTAATACAGTAACTCAAAGCACATCCATGATGTTTACTCATGAATAGGTACTTCTTAGAAATTCCTTAGAAAGAAGTACATCAGCAACAAAAAGTAAAGAAAGCTTTCTTCAATTAAAAAAAAAAGTCTTGGGGTGGCCAGAGAGCTTGGCAAACTAAAGCACCTGCTAAGGCACAGCACAGCAGCCAGGGTTCGATCCCCAGTGTGCCATGCCAGCCCCACCCCCAGGCAGGCTGAGACAGCAATTGAGACTGGGTGTGGTGAGGCATACCTGTAATCCCAGTGCTTGGGAGGCTGAAAACAGGAGGATCACTAGAGTGTGATCTGTGTAGTGAGACCCTATAGAGCCTGAACTAAAATACATAAAATTAAAAAAAAAAAAAAAATGAGAAACAGAAGACCTGCCTCATTACAAAGCATCATGGTACTTCAGGTTCAAGGAGACTCGGGCAAAAGTGGGAGGTCCCACCTCTAGAAATAACCCGGGCAGGAGGGAGTTTCTGAGGCAGCCACTCTGCCAGGCCGTGTCCACTCACCCCCAGGTCCTGCATCTGGCCTGGCCTCCAGGCAGCAGGCTGAACACCCCATAGGTAACCACCTGCCACTGTCACCCTGCCGGCTGCAGAAGAGACAGTAAAACAGGAACAGGGGAATCAAGACACTCCACTACTAGCCCAGGAGGCCTGGATTCCCCCAACCACATGTCTTGCCCCACCACAAAAGAGAACCAAAGTGTGAGGGGCTCATGAGAGCAGCAAGCATCTTAGCCACAGAAAAAAATTATGTCTGAAACAGCGTAAAGTATCACCAACGTGCCACTTTCTTTCACTTTTCCTATGCTTTCTCCTGTAGACTGCTACCAGTCATTTTTGTCAGCATTTTGGTCTGTCTGCTTTGTTCATCTCTTAAGTCTTACCTGCTATCTCTGCCTCCTTCTTTAAGGGAACAGGCCACATTTCATCCTGCTTTGGGCCTTTTCAAATTATCTAGTTTTTAAAACTCAGACTAGGGGTCGGGGAGATGGCTCAGTAGAATAAGCACTTGCCTGACAAGTGCAAGGGCCTGAGTTCAATACCCAGTTCCACCAAAAAAAAAAAAAAAAAAAAAAACACACACACACACACCTAGACTAGTGAAACTTGAGACTAGAAAATCTTTTAGTTGTGGTGCCTGTGGATTGTAGAGTGTTTCAAAAGCACCCTCTCATCAGATGTGGCAATAAAAAAATCTAGGGAGTCCCTAGATAAAGAATCAGGTAAAATGGTTGGCCAAAAGGTTGAAGAAACCCATGAAGGTCTTGTTTATGCACTTTCCATTTTGAGGAAATTATAGACTTACATAAAGGGTGAGTACAGGGAAGACCTGTGTGCCTGGCCCCAGCTGACCACTGGCCCCCTCTTACATACACAGTCACCTGCAAAGGCAGGACACCTGCCTGGATATATGTGTTGAGCTTTTTGCTAGTTCATCACCTGGGTAGATTTAGATAACTAGCTCCCAATCCATATACACAATTGTTCACCCCAGCAAGAAAGCCATTCTGAAAAAAGAACAAAAATACTGAGTACTGGCAAGGAGATGGAGAAAAGCAAACCCCGAACACTGTGGGCAGCACTGTAAATGCGGAAGCCACCACAACAAAGTGTGGAGCCTTGTTTTTTTGTTTGTTTGAAATTTCCTCTTGTCTAATATAAGCACTTAATGTAGTAAATTTTCCGTCACATGCCTTTTCGAGCCAACACATAGGTCCACACAAACATAACTGTACATCCACATCCCCGGGCAGCAGGTCCCATACATGTGGAAAACGAAGGACTCACATTACAACTGGCCGATACAATAAACCAATTCTAAATGCACACATATCTGGGTTCACCTAAAAAACAGTATCATTATCTAGTCTGACAACTCAGGCATGAAGGAAGCTAATCCTGATACTGAAATATTTAAAAACCTAAATAATTAATTATAATTATAATGCAATTAATTATTAAACTATCTATTTACTTAAATAACAGTTTGAGCATGCTTATCATTCCACCTCTCCAGTTCCATTTCTAGGCCTCCACTGTAGACAGCTTTCTGCCTTCATCGAGTTGTTATTGCCATTTCCCTAACATCAAAACAGGGTTTTTTAAAAAAAGCATATAGCTCTGAGTTATAGACCTATTTCCTAGAGAGCAGGAAGTACTTTATTGTCCCTCCTGGGTGTCTTAATATAGGCCAAATAAATAACACCACCTTTTATAACACTATAATTCATACTTTACTAAGGGAGGAGGTATAGAATGTTATTTAAACAAGTGAAGAAATTCACACTTGGTTTCCTTTTCTTTTTTTCTTAGTTATATGTTCCCTTGAACTCTATAAGTGTGTAGCTTGAATTTAGTGTTGTTCTTAAATAATTGTTTGGATTGCAGCAAAATGTTTCTAATTCCTTCCTTCTTTTCTTGTTCTCGCAAATCTTGGAACCCACAGGGTTCCTGAAGCTTTTTATTTAGCCCTGGATCTACCACCTTAGCCTCTTGTGCTTCCTCTCGGACCATGAAAAATGCTCCTCACAATAGCACCCAGGAGCTCTCTGGCAAACTCTTTTCTATCCTCACTACTCATGAAAATTAAAACATGCTAAGAAAACTGTTCCTCTTCATATGTTCATAGAAAGTGGCCACTCCAACTGTACTCACTGGCTCCCCTGATAGCACTCATAACCGTGAATAATCTTCCATGATGTGGTACACAACTAACGTAGTAAAGAATTCACTTCTAACATGAAAAATTGGGCAGAAGTGATAAAATGTCACTCCTAAGACCAAGTTATAGGAAACCTAAGTCTCTTACCTTAGGGGGTGCCCTCACTCTCCCCTGGATTCTTCTTCCTGAGAGAAGCCAGATGATATAAGAAATGACAGCCCGGCAGGGAGGTCCATGAGCTGAGAGACCAGGGCTTGATCACCAGGAGAGTGAGCCAAAAAGATACCCCTCTCTAGCCCTTTCCCGTCCCTGCCTTCAGTGAAACTGCAGCCAGCTTGACCCAGCTAGTCAGTAACTAAATCAGCATGGGCCAAGTGAAGCCATGCTCAGGTGGCTGCCCCACAGAAACATGAATATTAAATGTTTGTTTTTTAAGCTAAGAAATGATGGGACAATTTTTCACACAGCAAGAGATAACTAATAATCTTCCCACAGCTGTAGAAGATCTCCACAGCTTCATGAAGACCTAGTTACTTGCACTTAGCTCTTCCCCTTCTAGGATAACCTCTGATGGAAAAGTATCTCTTCACTCCAGCTCCCTTCTTGTGTGGTCCATGGTGCAAGGAAATACAGTATCATCATGACCTAAACTGTGTAGAATGTTTTCACATTGAAGCAACCAAAATAGAATAAAAGTACAAGAGCTCAACTTTCTACCTTTTTGGTCTGTTTTCAACACTAGTCTCAGAGAATCCTGCAGACTAGAACTTCATGATTGGAAATGGTTGGGGCAGACTACAAACGATGTCTTCTTGACAAACCCAGAAGATTTGAAAGCTCTCATTCTGCTTTACTATATTATCGTCTCCACACCCCCTTTCAGGTCACCACCCTCACCCTTTGTCCCTCTTCAAAGACAAAAAGCAAACAGCAGCTAGCCTTTAAAAAACTTAAAATTTTATTTCACAAAATTTGGGAATCAGAGCGATAAACCAGTGTGACACTGCTGCTCTGAGCACTTCACATAGCAAGCTGAGAACACACAAGTTAACTTGGTGCTTGGGTACCAACACAAAGCAAAATAATGGGGACTGGGTAGCAAGCAACCGTGCAGCTGCCAGATCCACTAACATAAGGCAGCAGTTACGCAAAATCATCATTTTCAAGACGCACAGCAGACTCTGAAAGAGAGTCCTCAGGTCAGCCAGGTCTGCCTTTAGACTCATCAGTCATGCTCCAAGGTAATGGAGTCTCAAGTCAGAATCAACTCAAAAGGGCAACTTCAGACCAAACAAGAACCCCAGCACAGGGTTGAGACACTGGATACAGTTGGCTTAGACTGGCTCAGTAGATTACTTAAGAACCCAAAACAACACTTTCTTATGTTTAAGATGACATCAGCAGTCTGGATACTTTGAGTAGTTTGAGTTACATAGTACTTTGCTCCCAAGGCCACAGCAGGGCAAGGAGTCTGGGATGGGCACTCTGGCTCCACAAGGGTCACCCCAGCAAACCTAAGTGGCAACCAGCATGAAGTACCGATACTGAGCCTCTCCACTCTGCTCTCAACATCAGTTTATAGACATATATATTTCATGTTTTCAGTCTTGCAACAACCTCAGATTTGGTTCTATTATTATCCCAGCACTGATGGGGTAGCCATTGATGCAAGAGATTAAGCAATTTATCCACAACAGCTAGAAAAGGCAGAGCTAGGATTTTAATCCTGCAGTTCTTATTCTAGAGTCTAAGGTCTTGGCCATTGACCTTGCTCCCTCTTTGAGGGAATATTACATATTTGAAAGGAATGTATGGGTTAGTAAATATAATTATTTGGTGTTTTTATCCTCTGGAGTTCCATCCCCAAAGAGGGGAAATAATGACATCTAAT
>NDGN011354697.1:0-12877 GCA_002564285.1 Tympanoctomys barrerae | reverse complement strand
CCCCTCCTGTCCCTCTCTCGGACAGGAGCTTTCTTTCCCTCAATAAATATATTCTGCTCAAAAGTGCATATCAGTGTACTAAGGTGTAAAAATATACATAATAAACAAATGAGAAAGTACTTCTTACGTTTTAGCCAAATTTCAATGGCATTAGGCATTTAAAAAATGAAAATAAAATGTTCTTCATAAAATCAATGCAATCGCCTCACCGGAAAGCAATTTTATAACTCCTTTAAATTAAGTAATCCTTATCCCTTTCCACTAAGAATTTGTTCTCCTTCCTGGCTTCACAAAGGACTGGTTAGACTTGGCTAATTTCTTGAATTTGTCCTATATTCCCTGAAAGAGGATACATGTATGAAGAAGATGGGGATAGGTGGGCAGGGATGGTAGAAACTGCTCATGTTATTAAAAAAAAAAATGAGCAAGTATTCTTTCCAGTGACAGAAAAAGACGAATACATGCTGATATCTCAGTTCCATTAGGATGCACTACCTCGCAAATGTCCCCTCCATATTAAAAGTCAGTGAGTTGAGTAGAATGACTACTAATCCATAGACATCATGTTTGCATACAAAGACACTTCTGAGAATTGTGTAACAGAATTCATTACAAAATATAAAAGTGAGTATTAAAGACTTAACAGGCAAAAAAAACTTTATGATATTTTACAATATAAAAGTGAGTATTAAAGATAACAGGCAAAATAAAAATTTGTATTTAATATAATCATTTAGAGGGAAAGAATAAATAAATCTATTCATTCATTCATTCCTCCAGAAGTACTTTATTAAAGTACCTGCCCACATAAAATCTCAAAGGACTTTACATAGTCAAAATAACCTTCACAAGGAAGAACAAAAAGCTATAGTAAACAAAACAATATGGTACTGGCATAAAGACACATGAATACATTAGTACAATCAAATAGACCCAAAATAAATGCACACTTATAAAGCTGACCTTTGATGAGTGTGCTGACATTATACAATCAGACAAAGATAGTCTCTTCAATAATTAGTTGTGAAGAAGCTGAATATTCATGTGCAAATGAATGTGGAAAAATTAATTCAAATGTGTTAAAGACATGATTGTAAGGCTTAAAAGTATACAATTTGTAGAAGAAAATATGAAAAAGCTTCACAGAATTGCAATGAAAAAAATGATTTCTTGGACATGACACCAAAAGCACAGATAACAAAAGGAAAACTAGACAAATGGAACTACAGCAAACTTTAAAACTTCTGCACAGCAAAAGAAAGCTTCAACAAAGTGAACAGACAATCCATGGTAACAAATTTGACAACAAAAGATCAAACACCTAAATCCAAAAACTCAATTAACAACAATGAATTTGATTTAAAAGAAGGCAAAGGACATGAATGGATATCTTTTAAAAGATGAAATACAAGTGGTCAAAAAGCATGTGAAAAGATCGTCAATAATAATCAGAAAAATGTGAAAGAAAAGTTGAGATATTACCGCATATTTACTAGCATGACCACTATAAAAAAAATTCAGTAAATAAAAAAAGTCAGCAAGTTTACAGAAAAACTGCAACTTTTCAGCACTGTCAGTGGCACTGTAAAATGGTGTAGCCTCTAAGTAAAACAGTGTGGATATTTTTGGAAGAGACAAAGAGAATTACCATATGACCCAGTAGGAACTAGGGAGATGGCTCAGTAGGATAAGTGCTTCCCTGGAAAGCACAAGGGCTTGAGTTCAATCTCTGGTTAAAAAAAAAAAAAAAATCAGATGATCCAGTAATTCTAGATTGAGGCATAGATCCAATAGGATGAGAAACAGAATCTCAAAGAAAGAGGTCCACACCCATGTTAATTTCAGCACTAGTCACAATGAAGAAGAAGTAGACACCCTAAATGTCCATCAATGGATAAAGAAAGTATAGTACACAGATACAATGAAATATTATTTGCTTTAGAAATGAAGGAATCCTGCTATATGGTGCAATGTAGGTAAATCTGGAGGAGCTTTACTAAATAAAGTAAGCCCATCACAGTGAAGTAAGCAAGAACCAACACTGGATAACTCCACTTACATAAGTATTCTAAGGTAATCAAACTCATAGAAAGAGAAAATAGAGTGGTGGTTCTCAGGGACTGAGAGGAGGAAGCAATGGGGAGCTTCTTCACTAGTGGGAAAAATTTCAGTCAGGCAAAATGAAAAGATTCTAGAGATCTTCTGTGCAACAATGTATATATAGTTAACAACTCTATATGTAAACTTAGAGATTACCAACAGAGTAAATGCACACATGTTTTAAAACAACAAAGCATTTTTTACAAATATATGTCAGCACTGGGGCTACAACAATGAAAAAAGTGAAGAAAAGATCATAGTGAAAGAGCAGGTTACAAAGAAATGGAAAATATCTCACAAGAGTACAGAATGCATTTCAAATAAAAGAACAGCTGTAAGAGATGGGCAAGCAAATGACATGATTATAAACTGTACATACTTTACTGCTGGTCAAGCTAAAGAACAAATTCTTGGAAGGGTATTCAGGCTTTGTTAAGGAGTATTACATAGATAAGTGGGAACCATTGTCTTAGACTTCATATAAAAAAGTAGTGTGAGGAAGACCTGGCTTGAAGAAGGGAGACAAATTTGAAAAATATTTAGCATCTAGTTGAGAGATTATTTGGAGACCTGGTCTAGAGGTGATACAGAAAAATAGGGTGGACTAGATTAAAGAATACATAAGAGACAGATCTAGCAGACTTGATTATACTTCAAATGTGAAGCTAAAAGAAGTTTAAGGTATATTTTTTGCTAGAGTAATAGGTTAGACTGTGTTCAAACTTAAATAGGGAACACTGGAAGAGAAGGAACAGATCTGAGATAAAATATTTCACCTTTCAAGGACGATAAAAAGAGGAATATAAAATTTTTCTTTTGTAAAAAAATTGTTCTTATTCATTATTCTCCATGTTCCTGAACACCTTCTATTCATCTATATTTAGTGCCTGTTGATTCTCACTTAACTTTCTTGTTTCTCCTAGACTCTGAAAAGTACTCTGACTCCTTAGAATCGGAGTGAATGTCTATTTCCTCTGATTGAATGTATAAATGAATATAGATATGCGCAATATAATTCCTCAGTCCTACCCCTGACATTGGGGGCAGAATAACTAGAAGAGTAAGGCAAGAGTAAAACTAAAAAGTTGTAGTTCCTATTTTAAAAGCTATTGGACCTGTAGTTGAAAAAGCTTCTTCACAAACCCCAGGGCCAGCATACCCTGACAGAGTGGGCTTACATGAGTCACAGTTCCTCTGTGAGATAAGATCCCCTTATCTGGAAAACAGGGGCTATGTCAGCAGACTCTGAGAACTGACTATCTCCTTTTATACATTATATTTTTACCCATCTATTGCATATTATATTAAAAGTCATAATTAAATTAAATGTGAGGAATGTATCTTACATAGTCAATAGAAAAGCCCCTCACATATGTTCCAGTGATTAAATTTCTAGGCCTCCACGAGGAACCTGCCACCTACATATAAGGATGAATTTTAAGTTTCTCCCAATCTTTATTCTTTGTCACTGAACAAATAGGAAAGCAAAGTTAATTTGGCAAAATAAAGATATCATGTGAGTATTAAATATGGGAATGTAAATAAAATAATTGAAAAGTAAATTTTGGTATTAGCCAAAAGAAAGAAAAATAGAAAACATCCAGTTTAGAAAAAGGTACAGTGTCATTTTAGTTTCTGGGTTTAACAGGGGAAGTGGGCAAAGAAGTGTTTGGAACTCCTGGGAAGAGGCACATCTACATACAATTGAGAAGAAAGATTTACAGAATTCATAATCAGCCTTTTTGTTCTTAGACTTAGCTTCTGTAAACATGGTGAGAGCAAATGCACTTAATTATAATGATCAGTTTGGACATTTTAAAAATCTCTAACAAATACCTACAAAGGGAATAGCTGAGTTAGGGGGCCCTAACCCTACTTTCTTGAGGAAACTCCACAATGATTTCCACAGTGGTTTCACCAGCCTACACTCCCAGAAACAGTAGGGAAGGGGTCCTTTTCTCCTGAATCCTGTCCAACATTGGTTATTGGTTGATTTCTTCATGATAGCCATTCTTCCTGAGGTGAGATGGAATCTCAGCATTGTCCTAATTTGCATTTCTTGAATGATCAATGATGTTGAACACCTTTTAATATATTTAACATTTAATACATATTACCATTTGCATTGCTTCATCTGAGAAGTGTGTGTATTCTTTTCACATACCCAGTTTTACTGGGTCTTTAAATTGAGGGAGCCCGATATTTTCAAAAAATTCTTTATATAGTATAGAAAGAAATCCCATTTCTGGGCTGGGGAGATGGCTCAGTAGAATAAGCACTTTCCTGGCAAGCACAGGGGTCTGAGTTCAATGCCCAGTTCCACCAAGAAAAAGAAAGAGTAAATAAGATCTAAAGGTACAACAGGCATTGTGAAAGGGAAAGAAACTCTGCAAAGGGAAAGGACAATTGGGATAGGGAAAGGAGAAAAATAGGAGGGAATATATAAGCTAATTGTACTATGAATAGCTAAGATAACTGTACCATTAATTTCTATTAGTTCAATGAAAGGGACTCTTAGTGCTTATATTGTTTGGTCAATTTTTTATGACTACCTGCCAATCTCAGGAACTTTTTTGAAGACAACAATATGCAATATAATAAACATTGTTCTTTTCCTATCATCTTTGAAATTATATATTGTTTTGTTAGATTTTTAAATTCTCTTTTAAGGAAGCAACAATTAAGTTGAAAGATTGTTACTTTAAAAATACTATTTTTCTTAATTTTTTCTCCTATACGTTTGTAATCTCTGAAGTTAAAGCCTAGCTGCTTTGACCCTTCCCAAGCAAAAGTTCCTTCTCTGTCATTTCCCTTAAATATATTAGTGTATTTCATTAGTAGAAACAGAGTGTCCACAATGAAGTAAATGTAGCTTCTGCTCTATCCTTCTGCTTGAAGGGGCTTTAAGACTTTGGCACCTGCATCTGGGTTCCACACTGCAGGTAGATCACTGGCAAAAACTTTAGTGAAGGAGGACCATGAATTTGAGAGCAGTACACTTTGTAGAGAGTAGAAAGAATTCTAAAAGCCATAGCCCAAAATCAGAATTAGGATAAGCAATAATTTTATTAACATTTATATGAATATAAGTCTCAGAATTAAAAGAAATAGGATCCAGGATCCATGTGAGCAGAATATGAATTGGAGAATTATATCTATTTGAAGTATTGCTCTCTCCTACTATGATCCTGTCCATATACTTGAAGAACTCTAGGATACAGTACTATTCTAATGATTCCTGTAGTTATTGTTATTGAGGAGGCTCAACATGCAGAGACAGAGAGACAAAGAGACAGAGAGACAGAGAGAAACAGAGAGAGAGAAAGACAAAGAGACAGAGACAGACAGACAGAGAGAGACAGAGACAGAGAGAGAAAGAAAAGAGAAATGAAACACTAAAGATGATCTTTGGAAGCTCTGGTTGGGAGTAAACTACAATTCAGGCCTGAGTGATCCAAAACTGTTGTTGGACCTTCTAGCTGGATGCAGTCAGAGTGTGGTCCATCAGTAACAGTATGCAAATTCACTCACCCCATCCTTATGACTGATTGGTTTGTAGGATTGATTAACTGCCAAACAGAGCTTGCAAGGAGAATGGCAAATTAAAAACAGAATGATCAAAATGATCTTTGAAAGAGATTAAAAGCTAGGACAGTGCTCCATTACATCATTATTTAACACCAAATTAGGAAGCATAGTTAAACAAAAGAAACTTTTTAAATATACATGTATACACCACTCTGTCTCTTTGCCCATATGAATTTAGCCCACATAAATGGGCTAATGATGTTTTACAACATCATCTTATAAAAATTCAGTATCTACCATGAATTTACCTATGCATCCTTTTGATATTTTCTTTCCTTATAACTGTTTTCCTTTCTAATTCTTACTTCTCATTTTATTATAATTGATTGAAACAATAATGACTAATTTTTTTAATGTATTGGTACAGGACTCATAGTAATCCTCCTGTTTTCAGCCTCCCAATCACTGGAATTACAGGCATGCGCTACCATGCCCTGTCTCATTGGCTGACTCAGAGGTGGGGTCGCCGCAGAATGTGATGCCAGGGATGGAACCCACCCCTGGTTCCTGAGCTTGTCTTCACAGGTGCTTAGTCCACTGAGCTATCTTGCTGGCCCTTAAACACTATAAGATTTAGATTACCTAACTCATGCTGTGGCTTCTTTTGAGCCACAACATATTATATTGGGTCATAATATATATCTTATAACAAGTGTGTGCTTATAAAATTATCCATTAATTATATTTCACAGGTGAGGAAACTGTGGCAAGGAGAGATTATTTTTATATATTGCTAGGAATCATACAAGCAGAGAATAGTAGAGCCAGATTGCAAAACATCATAACTTTGACATGAAGGTCCATATTGTCCCTTGGGGCTATATTGTTTCATTAATAATTTATATCTCTTTAATAAAACTGAGCATTTTTATTCTTGCAGGTGCTGTTGTCTCTCAGTGTGCTTGGATGTCACCTGAGTTCCATTCTGAAAGCTATATTTTCCCACTGACTTCCACTTCCACCCCAGTTTCTCTAGCTTGCATATAGTTCTTAGACATCAGGAAACAAAGCAAGTAAGTAGAGGAATTCAAAACAGATTTTGTTAAGAAAGGAGCTTATCATAACTGACCCCTTCTCTGACATATTATGCTTATCTCAGAAAAGATTCACTTTTGGTTATTGCTTAACATGAGGGATCCAATAATTTGGCATCAAGAGATTTTCTCTTCTCATCTTATCACAGCATTTGTCCCCAGGGCTGCTAGCATTATGAGTAATATGCAGATTCATTTTAAGCTATAAAAATAAAATTAATTCAAGACATTGTTCCAGCAAAAGTCTCAAACAGGGCATGCCTGATTTGGCTTCCAAGGATAGAAACTTTTATTCGTGATATGTCAGAACTTAGCTCTTGTTGGACCACATATGCATGCAGGCACACACATGCGCAAACACACAGACACACATTTATACTCACACATTCCTCCCAACTCTGAAGATCTTTTCCAAAAAAAACAGATGAAGATTCTCTTCATTACCAGGAAGTGAGTCAGTGCTGGGTAAAACAACTAAGCAGATAGTCCTAGTAGGAGAAATGCCAGAGTATTTGAAAAAGAAAAGGACTGAGGTCAACTATGGAGACTTTAGAAAGTTTCCTAGGACCTCCGAACCATTTAATCTAGCACTAAATAGTACTAACACTGCAGGAATTTAAAAAGTTCCATCAATTTATTATTATAAAGGAACTCAAAGTCTTGTCTATTGATTTAGAAAAGAATTTTTGTTCACTATAATAATCTTTTGAATATGTATAAGTATCCTATAACATCATCTTATAAAACTTCAATATCTACAATACTCTTCAAAGCTCACCACAACAATTTGAAATAGACTTCAACTACCAGTTTTATAATCATTATTATCTTTTTTTTTGTATTTTAGGAAGAATCTACAAAGTGTTCAGGGTCTCACTACTAGATTGGACTCGTAGTGATCCACCCAAAAGCTGGGATTACAGGCATGCACCAGCCACCATGCCCAGTCTCAATTGCTGTCTCAGCACACTCCAGGAGTGGGACCAGAACAGTAGGCCTGCAGATCAAACCCCAGACCCCTGCACTTGTTTGGAGGTGCTTTAATCCACAGAGCTATTTGGCTTGACTATTCTTATCATTTGGAAGCTATTATTTGCTACCTGATTTTTATGTTAGGCAATGGACCAGGAGCTTTATATATATTACACTATTCAACTATCATAAAAAAATTTGTGAAGTAGCTACTTCAATTTCTGTTTTACAGGTGGTAAAACTAAGATTCAGTGAGTCTCACTGACTTCCAAATACACAAATGAAGTAGCCCAAATATTAACATGGATTTCTCTTTCTGCATATCATAGTATTTCTTCCATTCATGGTTGAGAATGCAACTAAGCATTAGCAATCAGAAGAGAAAATTTTTTTCACAATGTTATCTAATATATTCAACTTGAAACCATGCAAAAGAGAGGCTAACAATTAGTACGCTGATCTCCAGATTATATAAAGTTATTCTTCTTCAGATTCATCTCATGGGCAACCATGAAACAAAACTAGGAACTTGCAAAATTAGTGGTCTAGAGAATCCATTTAACCAGCTCAGGTATCTGATGATTAAGTGTGCTCAGGTATCTTATGATTAAGTGTAAGCATTGATATTACCAATTATTCTAGTTCCAATAGTCCATCTTACAGAAATTACACTGGTGTCATAAAATGTTGACTTTATTTCCCAGTGAAACTAAAATTCTAAACAAACTGTTATCCCTTATTCAGTATTTTTAAAAAAATTACTTATATTATTGCAAGCTGAATTAAGACAAGGAAAACATTTTCGTGATAGAAATTTGTTAATTCAGAGATGACCTGCTGTATTCTCTCAGGTCATTGATGGCTAGTGTTGAAAATGTCCTTATTTCTGTCAAAGGCTAACCCCTGAAGCAACAATTCTTGTCCTTAATTTGGCCTTGCATAAAACCCTATATGAAAAAAAATTCTTAAGGATAATAAAATCGGTTTCAGCCTAAGGATGCAGGGGCATTTCAACTTATACAAATCAATAAATACAATACATGACATAAACAGAAACAAGAATAAAAATCAAGTAATCATCTCAGTATATACAGAACAGTCACTGACAAAACTGAGCATCCATTCATGATAAAAAGCTTGATGAAAATTGGTACACAAGGAACTTACCTCAAAATAAAAAGACTCATTATGACAAATCTCCTGCTATTATACTAAGTGGGGTAAAAACTGGAAGCATTCACAATAAAATTAGGAACAAGACAAAGGTGTCCACTCAATAAAGTGCTCAAAACTTTAATGAAAGATATTAGAAAGAGAATGAAAGAAAAGGGATTTAAATAGGAAAGGAAGAGGTTAAAACAAGCCTTATTTGTAAATGATATACTTTTACACAAGGAATCAACCAAAGTCCAACAGAAGGCTTCTAGAGTAAAAAAAAAAAAAAAAAAAAAAAATCAGCAAATTGAAACATAGCAAATAAGTGCAAATATGAATAACATTCCTCTATATCTACAATGAATTCACTGAAAAAGAAATCAAGAAAACAATTCATTTGTAGTAACTTCAAGAAAAAAATACATAATAATTAAATTAATTAAAGAAGTGAAAGACCTCTATAATGAAAATTATATTGCTCTGATAAAATAATTTGAAGAGAATATGGAAAATAAAAAAGTCTATTCTTAGATAAACTGAAATAATATCATGTAAATGGCCATATTACAAAACATTATTGTGTTTAATGCAATTAATATCAAAATATCTTCAGTACTTTTCACAAAACTAGAAAACATACTTCTAAAATAAACATGGAATCAGAAGAGACCAAGAAGAGACAAATCCTGGTCAACAAAATGAAAGC
This sequence comes from Tympanoctomys barrerae, assembly GCA_002564285.1. Lineage (NCBI taxonomy): Eukaryota > Metazoa > Chordata > Mammalia > Rodentia > Octodontidae > Tympanoctomys > Tympanoctomys barrerae. The sequence continues at coordinate 3,322 of NDGN011354697.1, read as the reverse complement.
AGGAAGCACTACAATGCTAGACATTATGTTATGCTAAGAAGTCACAGTAGTAAAAACAGCATGGTACAGCAGGCACAAAAACACATACAGTATATCAACCAATGGAAAGGAATAGAAGATGTAGACACAACCCATGCACCTTTGTAATGGTTGATACATGGTGTCAGCTTGAGAAATTTAGAATTTTAAGTAAGCACTTAGTAGGGAGTCAGGGTCCTTACTTCATAAACATCCTCACCCTGTGTAAGAGGAGGGCATGGATACTGTGTGAGTGCTACACCTACCCTGGGGAATGGGGTAGCCTGCTTACAATAAACAGATGGAAAAGTAGTTTATACTCCCTTTTTGCTTTTGCTACTTTTGTTGTCTGCTGCTGCCTTGAACTGTTGCCTCTGTGCAGTGCCACCTTACCTTGAATCCAGATGATTATGTATGGAAGCTTCCACAAAATATGAGCTAAATAGACCTTTCCTTTCTTAATTTGGACTGTTGGGTATTTTACCTCAGCAATGAGAGAAAAGGAACCAAAATAGAATTTGGTACCAGGAGTGGGGTCTTTTCTGTAACTATACCTAACTATGTGTTACAAGACCCTTGGGAACATGTTTGGAGAATAATTTGGACAAGTTCAGAGAGTTTCCATGAAAGAACAATGCTGGAACAACTTAATCTTTTCAGTATAGAAGACTCCAGTCAGAGCTCACAAGAGCTAAGGGCTGATAGAAATGCTGCCTGAAAGATCAGGCTTAGGAGTTTTCTGATGGAATCATGGATTACGTTGAGTCCTGGACTCCAGATGATGTGTGTTATGGTTTGGAAAAAGTTTGCATTTTGCTTGTGTGCAGAGATTGACTGAGACTGGGACTAGAGTGGAGAACTAATTAATCTAGTAAAAGAAATGTAGCTGCTATTGCAGGCTTTTAGCCAAATCTATGTTGATAACCAAGAGAAAGAGCCTAGTAGTGTGATTTAAAATGTTTTGAGTTTGTCCAGAAAGGAAGCTCCAGTAAGATTGTGAACTACAAAGATACAGCTAAAGAGATTACTGCTGAGAAGGAACAGAAAATACAAAAGATGGCCTGAGAGATCACAAGAAGCAGAAAGTCACCATCATTTATAGCCTAAAAACCACAAAAGGGAAAGACTTTGCTTTGAGGAGAAATCTACAGAGCACTACGTTCCAGAATGGCAGCAGCATACAAAATTTGTTCTAACAATTAGATTTAGAGTGTTCAGCAATCTCAGCCTTCAACACCTACACTCAAGAGAGATGAAAGCCTGGGTACTGCTCCAGATGACAGCAGACCTTGGCATTATCCATTTGGCTCTGATTTTTGTTACTTATGGAACACAAGATTGTGGTGTTAAGAAGGCTTCCACCCCAATTTCAGAAGCAGTGTGTTCCTGAGAGGACAATGTGTGAAGGTGTGAGTTTTAAGATAAGGGTGAAGTGCAGACCCCAAATTCTGAAGAAGCCAGTAATGTGGACAATATAAGGGAACCTGCAAGGAGGGAGCAAATCAGGCCCAAGAAAGAGTCAAAGGACTTACAATCACCAGAAGTGCTATAGGGTTGGAGTCACTCAAGCCATTTTGCACTCAAAATTTGCTACAGATTGCTTCAGAGGCTTGTCATGGAACTACGGGACTTAATATTTGCCCCAATGAAGTTTGGACTTGCTTTGGACCCAATCCTTTGTATTCTCCAGTTTGTTACCTTTGGAAAAAAAATGTTTATCTTGTGCCACTAAATACTGGAAGTGTTTAACTTTGTTTTCATATTTACAGGGGCTTGCAGCCAGGAGGGTACTTTACATCTTGGAGGAGAATTAGGACTTGGACTTTTTAGCAATGCTAAAGCTGTTAGGACTTTGGCAACTCTTGCAGATGGATTAAATGCTTCTCGCATAAAGGATGTGCATGAGTCTTTGTGGGGCCAAGTGCAAAATGTTATCGTTCTAATGCAATATAATGTTAATAGACTTTATACTGATTCATATGGATTGTTAAACCTGTGTAACAATGTTCAACTTGTGAAATGTTAAGAATTAAGTATGTCTTTCTATCTGGAAACCTAGTTAACTAAATGTGTTTGGTTGTCAAGTTGACAAGGGGTGGATTGTAATGGTTGATACATTGTATCAACTTCAGAATTTTACGCATTTAACAAAGGGACTCAGCAGGGAGCCAGGGTCCTTACCATTTAAATATCCTTATACTATACAACAGTAGAATGTAGAGATTATCTGCTACACCTTCCCTAGGGGGAGTAATATGCTTAAAATATAAAGGAAGAAAAGAGACTTGTTTCACCCCATTTTTGCTCTTGCTGCTTGTCCTTTCTTCTGCTGCCTTGAACTGTTGCACCCATGCAGCACCACTCTGCCTTGGAGCTAGCTGATTATGTACTAACATGCTACTTCACAAATGTCAGCTACATAAACCTTTCCTTCCTTCATTTTTGGTTTTGAGTATTTTGTCTCAGTAATGAGAAAAAAGTAACCAAGACAACCTTCAATATCTAATGGTGATGAAGAGCCCAAGAATATATGCTAGATAAGATACAGCTTATTTAATAAGTAGTTTGGGAAAACTGGTTATTATATGAACAACAGTGAATATGGAATGATATCTCTCTCCATAGACTAAAATAAAATTTAATTGAACTAAAGAAATATATATATATATATATATATATATATATATATATATAAACAGAGGCACCAAACCTACTGGAAGAAAATCTTGCTGAAACTCTTGAAAATATAAAATGAGCAAAGGTTTCCTGAACAAAGCCCTAACTGAAAAAGAAATAAAGAATAAACAAATGAAATTAAAATCAAATTAAAATGCTTCTTTACAGTAACAAACTGATATCACTCACACAATGTTAGAAAAATTTTATTAGGTACTGCTACTAAGTCAGAATAGTAATAAGTAAAGTATATATAGAATTTAAAAAATAAGAATCCCTAAAATAAAAGACCTTATCAAAAAAATGAAGAATGGAAATGAATAGACATCTTTTAGGAGAGGAAATACAAATTATCAATAAATCCATGCATGAAAAATATCTATCATCTTTGGCCATCTTTGGCCATTAGATAAATGCAAATCAAAACAGCACAAAGATTCCAATTTACACAGGAGCCACAGGTTTGAACCCCAGACCTGCCATGCTGGACCTGCCCTGGGGACACACTGAGATGGTGATTGAGACTGGATGTGGTGGCACACACCTGTAATTCCAGCTCTTGGGAGACTGTAAACAGGTAGATCACTATGAGTGTGATCTAGTAGTGAGATGCTGAACACCCTATAGA
>NDGN011354693.1:0-17655 GCA_002564285.1 Tympanoctomys barrerae | reverse complement strand
AAAAAAAAAAAAAAAACTCTGCTTGTGCTAGTACAGTTTTAAGGTTTTCAGTCAGGCCGGCAGAGGAGCGGGCTGAGAGCCAGGCTGGGGTGCAGGAGCTGGGCTGGGGCCAGGGGTCCACTGAGGATGCACCTCAAGGCCCCTCTGGGGAGGGAGGTGGGCCAGGAGGGACTGCAGGGAGGCCCTGGGTGCTCTCTGCACCTCCTCCTCCCTCTCCCCCACGTGAGAACCTCTGTCCTGGGGCACCCACGATCACATCCCACACCTTGTGTGTGCTCCCAGCCACAGCCTGCTTGGGCATTGATCAGAAAAGAGGTGACCCTGTGGTGCCTTCCCCACTCCGGCACACAGTGTGGAGGGCCCAGCCCACCTCCCTGGCTGGGTGTGCAGGCTCACAGCTGTCTAATGCACAGACGGTCTGTTTGTGAGTAAGGGCAGGAGCTCGTGGGGCCCCTGCTGAGTGAAGCACCTGCTCCTATAAAAGGGGTACATCCTCTATTCCTACTGGGACCCGACACCAGGGTCAGTCTTCTAATGTTGATGAGGGGGAGAAGGGCCAGGAAAGAGGAGAGGGGGGAGGCAGGGAGGGGAAAGGAGGGCAGAGGAGAAGAGAGGTCGGAGGGGGGTCTGGGGGCTGGAATGGGCATCTGTCTTTCTCCTTCAGCATGTTTCCCTCAGGCCACCTGCTACCAGGCTAGGAACACCTCTCTGGTTGTAACTTGGGTAAATGAGCCCCATTCTAATTTTTTCTTTCTTTTTGAGACAGGGTCTTGTCACGCAGTTCAGGTTGCCTTGAACTCACTTGGTAGCCCAGGCTGGCCTTGGACTTACAATGATCCTCCTGCCTCAGCCTCCTGAGTACTGGGAGCCACCAGGCCCTACTAAAGAATTCACACATAATTTTTTGGGGGGTACTGGGAATCAAACTTAGAACCTTGCACTTTCCAGGGAGGTGCTTACCTCACTGAACTATCTCCCCAGCTACCCATTCTATTTTAAGGCATCAAATCCTTCTTGGGTAGGATCACCCAGTGAGCTGTCACCAGCACTGTCCAAGTCCACAGAGAGAACCAGGAGGAACGCGCTGACCTCAGAGTCACCCACAGCTAGGACTCCAGACCCACAGATGAAGATCTGAGAGAATCAATTTCTCTGTCCTGCATGAAATCAAGACTGCCAATGCCCTCCCAGGGGGTGATAGTCATATCATTGAGAAAGAGGGGTGCCCCATACACACCACCCCACAGATGGGCTGCTGGAGATGGGAGGCCTCAGGATAAAGGCAGATTCAGGGAGGGGGCTTCATGGAGCCCACAGGGAGCAGCCTGGTGGCAGCCTGGTGCCTCCTGCGGCCTCAGCAGCTCTGGACCGTTGGTCCTGTTGGTGTGTCCAAGCCATAGGGTGGAGTTCCTGCCTGGGCAGACCCCCATCGTGCAGTCCCCATGTGCCTGTAACTCTGCAGCAGCCTCAGCAAGGGCTCAGTCAGAGCCCGTGGCAGCGGGTGTCGCCAGAATGGCCCGCACAGCAGTGCAGACCCACTCACCTGCAGGGCAGCCCTCTCTTGGGTTTGGACCACTTGCTGACTGGGGGCTGTGGGCCCTCCAGGTGACAGTGTCCATGTCCCCAGTGTCCATCGTGGCCCCCAGAGTGGTGTTTTCCTGTAACAGGAATGTGCTGAACACAGCCTAAATTGTTCTGCAGCGTGGGGGGAAGGGATGGATTCGTTTTCTTCTCTTTTTAACCCTCCGCTTGTTGAAGGCTCCCCTCTGGAGTGTACAAGCTTGAGGGTCTCCTCTATAGCCCCGGATCCCGACCACCTCCACCCAGGGGCAAGGTCAGGGCCTAAGCATCGCTGGGCACAGACCAGTGGGCCAGAGCTCTCCTGGGCCTTCAGGGTCCCTACCCAGGTCCATCTCTGGGGTACGTGTGTTCTGTCCTTGCTCCATGTCTCTGAGCATGGGCATCTGACTGAAACGCACATCTTTGGGCAGCTGCTCTAGAGCTGAATTTGCCTGTCTCAGGCTTCAAGGGAGAGAAACAGGTCTCCTCGTAAGGGGACCCAGTGGTCAGAGAACAATGCTTTGGGCTGGCGGAGGGCAATCAGGCAGGCATCCTTTTGAGGGGCAGGACCCAGTGCTCTTCCTACAGAGCAGGGGATCATGCTTGGATGGGGTAAGGACAGAGCTCTGATGGCCCCATCCCTGGCACCAGTGGCTGTGGCTTACACAAACAACGAAGCCACTGCCCACCTTTCTGGGCCCTGGACACTTCAAGGTCATGGACTCTCAGGGAGCTGTGCCCAGCTTCACACCCTCCCCATGCGCAGTGGAGAGGGCATCTCCTGCCTGGCCTTAGGACATGTTTTCCAGCAAGATGTCCGTGTTCCTAGGCAGGCCCCTTGACAGTCCACAGCCTGCGCTTCTTGAGGGGATGGTGATGGTAGTGTCCCCTGCTTCCCCAGCCCAAGCTGGCACATTACTGCCCCTGCAGAACCAAGGCCCTGGGAGGAGATGGGAGGGACAGCTTCTGGCATCTTGGCAGCTGTTGCTGGGCAAGAATCTGCTCTCACCTCTGTCATTGGCCCTTCTGCCTCTTCCTTGCAGAGTAGAAGTGATGCCATCACCGGAGCTGCCCAGCAGAGGCAGCCCCCTGGGGCCCAGTGCCAGCTTGGCCCAGCCCCAGTGACCAAGTAGTGGGAGCACCTGCAGTTACCAGACCACAGTCCTCATGCGGCAGCTGTGCGTCCCTTCCCCTGCCTCTGCCTGCTTGGCTCACTCTCCTTTTCTGACCAGGCCAAATCCTCTCCCCAGTGCCCTGTGTGAATGGGCAGGTGGGCACTTTGCTCCTGGTTCTCCTGCTACCCTGTCTCTTGGTATGTAACTACAGCCAGGGTCTGTCTCAGGGAGGGGGAAACCAGGTGCCCTTCAGAAATGCCAGTTCCTGGAGGTCAAGCAGAGAACTCTTCATCCTATCCTACAGATGTAAACAAGGGTCAAAGAGGCACCACTTTTCCAAATTCTCAAAATTAAGGCATGCTATAAAGGCAGGGCTTGAACTCAGAGCCTCAGGTTCTGAGCAAGAGGTCTGGGTTTTCTAGCATGGCCCCCACAGTCATTCAAACATTTCCTTTTCTGAAGAGAAACCTCAGACAGAAGCTGTGCCCTATTTCCTAAGGAGACCATTTCCTATCTTTCATTCACCACAGACAGGGCTGGGGAAGCTGGGAAAATTCTTTTCAGGTGCAGACCCTCCCCCATTCTAAAAAAAAAAAAAAGGGCGTTATCTACCTGGGAAGCAGTCCCCAGGACTAATTGCTAGAAGGCCTAATTTGGAGATAACCACTGTTATAAACGTCTCATTACTTGAATTAAAGTCTCATCCATCACTGACGGGCTGTTCTCCGAAGCTGCGGGCAAGCACTGCAGAGACCAAAGAGGGAGGGAGAGAGAGTATATGCAGCCGCCCCAGCCTCCCTCGGCATTCAGATACCCACAGCTCCAGCAAACCTCCCACGAGCGCCCTGCTTCCCCCGCATGTCCCTCGCGGTCCCTTTCCTGCCCCAGCTGCACACATGGGAGAACATGGAAGGGAGACTGACAGAAGCCAAAACCGAGCTTGAGGGTGGGAGCGGGGCTGGGCACAGAGGAATCGGTGATGCTCAATAACTATGTGTCTCAGGGGCAAAGGTGGGGGCACAATAGGGTCTGGGGGCTTCTATCAGTGCAGTGGAAGCTTCTATCAGCTCTTTCCATGTGTGAGGCCCATTAGATGTGGCAGTGTCTCTTTGATTGGGGGTGTGCACCCCAAAGTCCCTATGGATGCCAGAAACGACAGGAAGTGCTGAACCCTTATGCATGTTGGGTTTTTCCTATAATACATGCCTGTGGGAGTTTACTTTACAAATTAGACACAGTGAGAGCTGAACAACCATAACTAATAATAAATAGAACAATTATAATGTACTGTAATAAAAGTCACAGGAACATGGTCTCTCTCTTCCTGAAAAGACACCTTGGGGTGTGGTTTGCTGACCTTTCTTCTTGATGACCTCGTGGACTTGGAAGCACAGACAACCTTGGGGCCTCGGACGGATGTGGGGCCACTTGTAAGCCCCCAGCCCACTGGTCACACACTGCCCGCGTGAAGTGTGGGACCCCTGCTGTCCCTTGGGTCTGGAAACAGAAGCTTCAAGAGGAGGTGGCGCTGCTCAGGATCACTCAGCTGGCAGGCGACCAGGATGGTTCTGAGTCCAGAATCTTCCTCCCAAGCCTAGCGCCAGAGGCAGCGATCTCCAAGGTCAGGGTGGGGGCTGGGTGCACAGGCACAGGTGAGACCAGGGAAGGACAGGGGCGGGTCAGGTCTCATGGGGGCGGGGAGAAGGATGGACAGCCGGTAGGTGGGATGGATTGGGAACAGTCAGGACACCAGGCTGGTCAGGGGCGACAGACATCTGGGCAGGAGGTGACAAGGAATGGCAGGTGGTCTCCGGGGAAGGGCCCTTTCCCTCAGGGTTCAGCCTGAAGGCGCCCTGGCAAGATGAGTGCGCTGAGCCAGCAACATCTTGACACTACTACGCAGGTCTCCAGGAACACGGGTGGAGGTGAGAGCAGACTCAGGGAAAGTGAGCCTTGAAGGTAGGAAGGGGCCTGGGTCCTACAGGACGAGAGGGTGGGGCTCAAGATGCCAGTAGGTTTAGACCCACAGCAGCTGACCTGCCATTGAGGTGGGCCAGTTGGGGGTGAACAGCGGCCTCTACTGGAGGGTCTGGGAACAGGGGCATAGGGCAGGTAGGCTGATGACTCCTGCTGGGAGGAAATCTTGCAGTCTTGGTGGAGCACAAGCCGAGGGGACCTTGGACACAGGTGGGGTGGGTTCCGATGCTAGCAGGCACTGTGCTGGGGCCCAGGATGCTGATGAAATCGCCCTCGCCCTCTTTTCTATATGGGGAAGTCCACCCATCCTAACTCTGCTGATCTTGACTTTCTGTCATTGTGTAGCTTTTCCTTTTTGAGAGTTTCATATAAACACATGTGGAATGTATCCTTTGGCTGCACGTCCTACACTTAGGAGAGGGCTTTCGGCATGATTTGCACTGTGGTGGCTCGGTTGCCCCTGTCCTTCTGTGGGTGTGCCTCGGTTCACTCTCTCTCCCGGGGATGAACAGCTGGGTTGGTGCCAGTCTTTGGCTGTTATAGACTGAGCTGCTGAGAATATTTGAATATGTTTTCTTTTCTCTTGGGGAGGGGGACTGCTAGGTCATACAGGACTTGCAGCAAGTAATTGCCTTGCCAGAAACTAGTGAACTTTTCTCCAGGTGGCCTGGCTGTTCGGCATTTCCACCAGTGGTGAGTGAATGCCACCCTCTCCCCCAGGGAAGAAGTGATGTGTAAGCCAGGCAAATGTTAGAAAAAGTTGTTCATTATCTTCAAAAGAACTTTGGATATGGAGAAAGGAAACTGCATAACATACATCCAGGGGGTGGATATAAATTAGACAAATACCTGCAAAAGCGCCAGGAGTGCTGAAGTGACAGCATCACCTGCGTTACTGTCCCCTGACCCAGTCCTGCTTAACCAGGGCAGGCCTGGCCAAAATCCTGTGTTCATGGAACTTTCTATAATTCATATGCTAGTCAACATGATGGTGCCTGCTTCATGAAGCTTTAAAAAATATTAAGAGTGGTGGGCTGGTGAGATGGCTCAGTGGTCTAAAGCACCTTGGAACAAGCTTAGCAAAGCACAGGGACCGCGGTTCAATCCCCCAGCGCCATATACCAGCCAGCCCCGCTCCCTGGTGGGCTGAACTGGCCACACATACACACAAATAAATAAAATCTTAAAAAACAAAAAGAGTGGCTAAGGAGCTAGCTCAGTGGCATATGTCCCTGCCTGGCAAACGTAAGGTCCTGAGTTCAATCTCCCATACTAAAAAGAAAAGAATTAACTAGTTAATTACCTGTTTCTTTCTGACTCAATATTCTACACCTGAGGAATCATTTAGGCCTTTGTAACGCTTGAGTCCAGGCATTGGTAATGATGTCTAAAGTCCTACTGGCTAGCGTGTGGCAATTTATCCATTCTCCTGTTAATAATGTTCTCCTGGTGTTCTGTGTATAGCAGCTGTCCCCTCCTCTGTCCTCAGGCTTTACATTCTCAGACATCCTCCTGTTGCCTGGAGCAGAGGACAGTCCCAGGCTCTACAGAGAGACCAGGCTTTCCCTATACATATACACCTGCAATAAAGTTTAATTTGTACATTAGGCACAGTAGGGGATGAGTAATAACCAATAATAAAAAGAACATTTATAACACTTCACCATATTAAAAAGTTACCTAAAAGTAGTTATGAATCATTTCTGGCAATTTTCCATTTGCTCGTTTTGGACCACATTTGAGCTCGGGTAACTATGGGAAGAGAAACGGTGGGAAGGGGGAGCAGGTTACGTCTACACTGTCATACAGACTCTGTGCCTGTCTCAAGCTCTGAGGTGCCAGGTGTCCCCATGGTGTGATGGTGGATTGGGGAGGCTGAGTTGCAAGACGGAGAAGGAAAAAGGACTCCTTTTCTGGCATCCACTCTAGCATCACTCTCAACTGCTGTCTCTTCAGGGGACCAGGTTCTAAACTGGGTGCTCAGTGGCATAAGCACCTGACTGGAGAGTGCAAGGTCCTGAGTTTGATTCCTGGGTCCAAAAAATTAAATAAAATAAAAATAAACCGGGTGCTTCGCCTGTACATCATTGCTCTTTGTTGTTTTCCACCATCAGGAACTGCTGCCCTCTGCCATGTGCCACTCTGCCTTGGAGCCAGCGGAGTATGGACTGAAACCTCCACTAACCATGAGCTAAATAAACCTTTCCTTTCTTAGTTTTGGGTGTTGGGTATTTTGTCCCAGCAATGAGTGAAAAGTAACCGGGACAGCCTCTATCTCTGTTCTCTCATCCTTTTCTCTCTGTGTCTCTCTCCAAATCATACTGTGAGGGAAGTAGTATTCTTGTCCTTACTTTATAGGTGTTTAAGGCCCAGAGACATTATGTCACTTGCCTAAGTGTCACACTGCTATTAAGAAATAGGGCCTAACCAATGTATAATCATTCACCGCATAGTGAGTGTGCAGAAGTTCGCACCTGGCTGAGGCAGGATGGTTTCCCTCTGGTCTTCAGTGTCTGATGCAGAAGCTTCTGTAGGCCAAAGCTTGATCACGATCATTTTCTAGTGTCTTTGAACAATGGCTTTTGCCACTACTCCAATGTCCCTATGCATAGCTGTCCACAGACAGAGCCATGAAAGGGCTTGTGGTTTAGGGAGGTGGCAAGTAGAGATTTGTTTTTTCTGGGATTAAACATCCTGGTTTGAGGTAAAACCAACTCCTAGGCAGCGATTATCACCTCCAGCTGGGTGGCAGAAAAGCCCATTTCAGCAGATCGTTTAGTGGTGAATCATGGTAGTAAGAGGCAAGCTGGGCTCCTGTATTGGCTGAAGGTCAGTCTCTGAGGACGGAATCTCGAAGGCTGGTGGCCACTTGGGAGGCCAGGGCTACAGAGGCCGTGGGCTGCTGGGTATTCCTCCCTCTCCTCGGATCACCTGATGACATGGTGTGCTCTGTGTTATAAGGTCCACATCCCAGGTCAGGAGACAAAGGGCCTGGGACCTCAGGAACCATATGTAGGAGAATCAGCTCTGCCCCAGGCAGGAGAACACCCAGCCCTCCTTCTGAAATGTGGGGACAATGACACTGGCATTGGGAAGGGTCTGGCTAGCCTGGGAACTGTCCGACTTTATGACCCCGCAAGACCTTTGTCTGTGCCATCTCAGATTTTTCATGCTATGGACTCAGCTCCAGCGCAAGTTCAGTCCTCAGCACAACTCTTGTCCCTAGGGATTCCTCAGTTCCGGAAAGAGGAGAGGAGGACAGAGGGGGAGAATGGAGGGGAGGTTGGAGGAGACCCTTGGTAGCTTGGGTGGGGGAAAGCGGCTGTCTTTCTCTTCTGCTGTTTCCTTTGTGCTATCTGACTGACACGGGGCTAAACATGTCCTCAGATTGTAACATAGGTAGAGTGAGCCCCTTTCTATTCTCAAGGTATCCAGTCCTTGCTCAACATAGATCACCAGGGTGCCTGCTTGAGGGGAGGAGAGGAGAGGCAGGAAGGATGGGAGGGAGACAAAGAGACATAGAGAGAAAAAGACAGGAGAACAGAGATAGAGACTGTCCCGATTACTTTTCACTCATTGCTGGGACAAAATACCCGACACCCAACATTGAGAAAGAAAAGGTTTATTTAGCTCACAATTAGTGGAGGTTTCGGTCCATACTCTCCTGGCTCTAAGGCAGAGTGGCACATGGCAGAGGGCAGCAGTTCCTAGACCGGAGCTCCTTGGAGGAAGTGCCACCCTTCTTTCCACACTGACTGCAGACTACAGCTCCTCTGAGGAAGTGGCATGCCAAGTCCTTCCTCAGCTCCTTTTTATATTCTCTTTGTGCTGAGTCACTCTAGGGGTGGGCCCCCCATGCCCTAGGGAGAGGCCCCCCATGCCCTAGAGTGTGGAGTCACTGAGCCAGTCCAGCCAAGCTTCCAACTTCTCAAGTTGACACAATGTATCAATCACCACAGAGAGGAAGTCAGCTTTCTGTGAGAATACTTGCCATGTGCTTGGGTGTCATGATTTGGAAAGAATGGAAAGATGCTGCCTTAAATAGATCTTGTTGGGGACAGGGGAGATGGCTCAGTAGAATAAGCTTCTGCCTGGCAAGCACAGGGTTCTGAGGTCAATCCCCAGTACCGAAAATAAAATAAAATAAAATGGTCTTATCATAGGCCTCGCCCTCCCTCAAGCCTCTATGGCTTCTAGCAGGGCCACTGAGAGACCTGCAGTGGGCAGTGAGGGTGCAGGATAAGGCCACCTGCCACTCTGCAAGGTGCAGACGGCCATCACTGGCAGAGGGGCTGTGCAGGAGACTTCCCATTAGCCAGAAGGCTGCTGTCTCCCTTCCTTCAAGCACTCAGCCTGGGACACTTGCCCAGGGAGAGGCCAAGTCCTCGCTCTGAGCTGGTATGGCTCAGCCACCCTTATGATTGTTACCTAAAATGCCCTCAAAGGCTCAACTTTGGGCCAGCCAAATAGCTCAGTGGATTAAAACACTTGTGAGCAGGCACAGGGGCCAGTGTTTGATCCCTGGGCCTGCTCTGCAGGCCCTGCCCCCTGGGCACACTGAGATGGTGATTGAGATTGGGCATGGTGGCACGCGCCTGGAATCCCAGCACTTACAGGAGGCTGTAAACAAGAGAATCACTATGAGTCTGATCTAGTAGTGAGAACTTGAATGCCCTGTAGACCCTTCCCTAAAATTCAGGGGAAACGAAGGCTCAAGTTTATAAGTCTCCTTACTGGCTGGTGGGCTTTGGGGAGGCGTCTGGACCACGAGGCCTCTGACATTATCACGTGGATTAATCTACTAATGAACTCATGATTTAATGACATTATTGGGAGCTGAGGTTTGGTTGAAGGGAGTGGGCCATGGGAACATGGCCTAGGGACTGCACCTTGCCCCAGCTCCTTCCTCTCTGGCTCTTTCCTCTGTTTCTTCTCCATGATTGCCATGAGATGAGCAGTCTTCCCCAGCCAAACCCTTCCTCCATGACATTCCTGCCTTGTCACAGGCAGTGCAGTCAGTCAGCAATGGACCGAACCCTCCGAAACCATGAGCCAAAATAAACCTTTCCTCCTCTAAGTTGCTGTCCTCAGGCATTTTGTCACAGAGACAAAAAGCTAACACAGTTGCCCTCTTGGTGCTTCTCCAGCACCCCTGGGACCCTCCCACCCCACCAGACATTGCTCTGAGTTCTTCTAGCCCCTCCCCTCCACCCGCCTGCTGTGTGTCCAGCCCTGTCCTCCCAGCACCTCACAGGCCCCTGAGCCCTCCCATCCCTGAGAGGAGACCCAGGGCTTGTGGTCTCTGTCTTCTCCTTCCGGTGAGTGGTGCCACACTTACTGACAGGTCTTTCTAGTTGCTTCCAAACTGTCCCTCCTGCTGTGTGCCCCTTGCCTCTGGGCAAATGAATGCTGGGTGCCAGCGATGAAACAGACATTACAAAGGTTCCTTGAATTCTTGTAAATATCACTCCACTTCACAGATGGGGAAACTGAGCTCCACTTTTCCTCTGGCCGGCTACCAGTGCCAGCCCCACTTTATGACTGAATCCCTATGCCATCTGTACCCTGGTCCAGGAGCTGGGACAGTCCTGATGGGGCTCTGCCTGCTGCCATGGGTATTTGGAGCCCTGGAGACTCTTGTCTTTGCAGGTGGCCTCAAGCTGGAACCCTCCTCCTCTCATGGCAATAAAGACTTTTGCTGCTTGTATCTTATGTCTCTGATGAAAATTCCTGCTTTTTCTCCTAAGCTTTCTGTCTCTGCCTGTAGCTCAGACGAAAGGAGTAGCACAAGGCTGGTGTGGCTGGTGGTGCTCAGGCAGCCTGCTCACGCCCAACCTTACAGTGAAAACAGCAGTGGGGAGATATTCATGCCACAGGAACTGAGGCTTTCCCCGGAAAGTTACTGTGTACCCGTACATCCCAGGGCCCCTGGGCAGGTGGATTGTCCCCAGCTAGAAAACAGCATGGGGTCCTCACTGAGAGGCAACCTAGGTTGCTTGCTCCACTGTTCTCTGGTTCCTGGGCAGAGCCACCAACCTTTATGGGCTGCCTCTCCTCTCTGACAACCTGGAATGCTCAAGATGTGTGAATGGACCCAACTCCTGGGAAATTCCAGAATATTCTCCCCCTGGTGCTGCGAACTGAACCCAGGGCCCTCATACTTTTCATCTGGAAACAGGCTTTCACTAAATTCCCCAGGCTGTGCTCAAACTTGCCATCCTCCTACTTCAGCCTCCTAGAGTGCTGAGATTACAGGTCTGCACCCCGTTGCCTGGCTCCAGAACTTAGTTTTAAAATAAATACTTGAAAATTGAATGGAAGAAGGGTCCCATGTGGAGCTATGCAGTGTGGTTTCTTGCAGAGCAAATGGTGCAGGGCCCTGGGCAGTGTGGCCAGTCACGGATTCATCTGGACCTGGCTCTCTACCGGGGCCAGCCCTCCTGGGAGCAGGGTCCCAGGGGCTTCCAGGGTGTGAGCGTGCTCCTGGCTCCTGCAGGACTCTTTGAGCCAGAGTCAAGTTCTCTGCAGTCAGACCCAGCTGCTGGAGATGCTGCCACCTCCTCGTTGACACAGTTGCATTAAAGATTCAGGATGTAAATTTGAACAAGGATTAACCACTCCCAGAACAAACAGCCCTCATGGTTCCTCCCCTGAAATGGAGCCTGCTGTGTTATCCCAGAGCAAACAGGTACTGTTCACCGTGTCCTCCCTCCTGGCAGCCTGTGCTTCCCAGGTCCAGGGTTTGCTCAACAGAGTCCAAGGTTGGTGGATCTCAGCCTCAGGAAGGGCAGTCGTGAGACTTAAGTGTACCAGGGCCAAAGGGTGCCCAGGTCCCCAAGACAACATGATTTCGGGGGTGTACAGGAGAACGTTTCCAGAAGGGGTTAGCATCAGATAGGGAAACTGAAGCTAGGATGGATGACCCACTCTCACTAACAAGCTTGGGGCCAGCTTGATCCAGTCTGTTGAGGCCCAAATGAAATGACAAGTTGGGATGAGCCAGTCCTTTCTGAGCTGGAGCTGGGCCATCCGTCTTGTCCCGGCCCTGGACATCAGAGATCCCAGACCTCAGAGCTTCCAACAGAGAATGAGTCATACCACTGGCTTCACTGGTGCCAGGCTTGCAGGCAGCAGGCTCATCGTGAGGCTCCTTGGCTTCTGCAACCACATGAGCCAATTCCCATAGACATCTCCCCCCATCTTTCCTTCTCTCCACCCCACTGCCTCTGGCCACACTGACTAATACACAGCCCAAGGGACAAGGGCAAAAGGAAGACTCAGAGAGGCCCTTGTCAGGTTTCTTTTGGTTCATTAGAGAGGTGCCCCGCTTGGTTCCCAGGCAACTCTCAGTTCAGCATCAGGGGAGCGGAGGACTGGCCAGGACTCTAATTTTTAGATAGATGAGTCAAAGAAATGACGGAATTTGCATTTGACCCTGCCGTCTCCTGCAAAACTCAGAGCGAGACAAACAAGAAGAATGGTGATTGTGTCTCTAGAAGGGCAAAGAAGGGTATGCACCCTGGACATGTGGGGACATTCTGGGTTAAACAGGAGGAGAAATGTCCCACAGTCACCCACTTCCAGGGCCAACCCTGCACAGGTGGGGAGCCTGGTCTAAGGGGGATGCCTCAGTCCAGAGGCGCCACAACTGTGTGGTTCTGGGAATTGCTGAGCACAGGCCCAGCAGCCTGCAGAGCCCTGGTGCCTTGAGGAGCCAGACACAGAGTTTTATGTGAAAGCTTTTGCTTTTTAAATGTTAGCATCTAAATCTTAAAGATAAAAAGCACAACACAGGCCAACCCAAGCTGCATGGGCTGGCCTCCCCTCCCTTGCTAGGCTGTTTGCAGGCCTCTCTCTCCAGGTGGCTGCTGGGCCAGGAGGGCTGACACTGGCCTAAACCTCCACTCTTAGAACCTTCGGGGGGCTGCCTCTATCCAGGGTAATTAGATTTTGCTTTCTCTGGGGTGCCTTTGATCCTCGGAGGTTGCCAGGCACGGTTACTAGTTTATAAGCAGCCTCTGATGACGAGAGAATGGTTTTGAAAGCTGCGGCCTGCAGAGAGGAGCCCCCGTTGGCTGTTGTCAAGTCAATTTCCATGGTCTTCAGGGCTAGCTTAGAAACCAGACTTAGGGACAGAAGTGCTAAGGAGGGAGAGATCCCCAAGGGTTGCCAGGACTCCCTGGGGTGGAATCAGGCATCAAAAGCCAGGAATTAGCTTCCCCAAGTGGGGGTCGCCACCCACCCTCCCACCCATGCACATGTGCACATCACTCATGTTTACCTGGTGTTGGTCCTGTGCAAAGTCTGTGCAGGGTGAAATGCTGGGTGACACAGCTGTCCTTGTTCACAGAGAGATTGCATTCTTGGGCCCATCCTTCTGACGTCACAGCTCATCTGCAGCAAGAAAGAAGGAATGTATTTCTAGAGGAAATGATGAGAGAGAGAGAGAGAGACACAGACAGACACAGAGACAGAGACAGATACAGAGAGAAAGCAGAAATTGTCTTCTAAGCTCTCTGCAGACTCTGAGCAAAGAAATAAATGGAAGGCGGCAGGGGGTCACCTTTTCTGCACCTCTGGGTATGACAGGGAAATAGCTTGGTGTGCTCTGTCATTGGAGCAGAAAATGTCCCTGTGGGTAGCAATGGAAGGAAGGACTCAGACCTTGGCAGCGGATGCAGCACAGGAAGACAGGCTTCCTCAGGGCGGGTTATAGAAAAGTTATGCAATGATTTTGCTGAAAAGTCAGTTTTCTTTTCTTTCTTTCTTCCTTTTTTTTTTTTTTTCAGACAGAAGATAGCTAAGTAGTCTGGGCTGGTTTTGAGTCGCTGGTCTTCCTGCCTCAGCCTTCCAAGTGCTAAGATCACAGCGGTACACCTCGGAACCCAGCTTTGGAGATACCGCTGACCTGGAACAGGAATTCCATCTCTTCCAGCTCAATGCCCATGCCTCCCAGTCCTTACAATGCTGTGTGTTTCCCAGGGAGGCCCACCACCCAGTCTCAAATCACAGGTCTCGGTCTGTTCTCAAGGCCACATACTTTTTCCAATTCTCGTGCCTCACTGGAACATTGTTTCTAGGACAGGTCCAGAGAAGGTCTGAGTTTTAGGCTCCACGTGGCCCTTTGGAATAGATGGTAAACCTCCTGTTCCTGAAGTGGGGCTCTTTGCCCCGGTTAGGGTGGACCCCCAGCACCTCCCATTGATGCACAGACACCAGCAGAGTTGAGATTCCGCCAGCCCCCGCTCTACTCACAACTCCTTTTGAGTAAGGTGGTCCTTCCCAGCTGGTGTTATGGATCTATAACCCACTGAGTGCAGCAGGGTGAACTACATGGGTGCCTTGTGGCCACTATGGCTTTCCTTCTCCAAAGCTCTGTCCGCCTGCATTCTGCCTGTTAGTTTACTGGGCCCTGTGCATCTAGCTGCCTACAGCACGGGCCCTCCAGGGTCAATTTACAAGCCCATGAGGCTGGGGCTGTTTCCAGGAGGAACCGAGGAGGACAGAGGAATACAGAGATGGAGGAGAGGTGGGGGAGGGAGACAGCACAACATCCAGCTATACTCACATACTGTCCTTGTCTGGTCCATCCCTCCTGCCTTCTCTGCCTTTCTGTGATGGCTTGTGTCTAGATGTCCCCCCAAAACCTCATGGGGTCATAGGTAGAACAGCTAGACCTAGAGTGTGATGCTGGGATCAAGGATGTGATGCTGGGATTCATTCATTATTTGGTGCTAGGATTAAGAGCTGGAGTTGCTACCCTCCCTAAGGGTGCACAGCCTGGATAGGATGTAAGGACAGAAGAAGGGTTGCTGCTTGTCGCTTGCTGCTTTTGCTGGCTACAGCCCACCATGAACTGTTTCTCTTCTGTGATGCCCCTCTGTCAAGCCACCTTGCCTTGGAGCCGGTCAAGGATGGACTGAAAACTCTGCAAACTGTGAGCCAAATAAGTATTTCCTCCTTCAATTTTGGGTGTTGGGTATTTTATCTCAGCAACAAGAAAACTAAGATATCTTCCATCAGATCTGTGGGAATGGCTCCCTGTCACCTGTGGTCACCAGCGTGGAGGCAATGAGCCAGAGTGAAGGAGCAGCAGGAAGCAGGAGGCACTGGAGGTCATCCTGACCCTCCGTCCCTCTCTAGCTGGCCCTTCTGATCTGCTGCTCCTGGGAAGTGAACTGGGGAAGGGGGTGGAGGCTCTTGAGATTCTCCAGGCACAAGAGCCTCCTGGACAGGAATGTTACTCCTACTCCACTGCCCCCAACTCCAGTTGTCTTAACTTGTGGCCTTGACTTTCTCCAGGCCTCAGTTTGCTCCTTTATAAAATAAGAGAGTTCGACTACTTCAGGGGTCAGCAGACACTTTCTGTAGAGTCAGATTCACCAGCTGAGAAGTCTGTGGGGAAGGTTCTCCCCTCCACCACTGTATAGGGGAAGTAACAAAGGACACTGTACGAAAGTGGGCGTGGCCATGCACCAATAAATCTTTTATTTATAAAAATAGGTTGTGGGCCATATTTCTGTGGTTGTTTACCTACAGCCAACCCTTTTGTCCAGTAGGATCTGGACTGAAACTTCATGGTGCGGATACAAAGTTTCTCCTTTTACCCTCCTGCCCAGACTCCTGCGCCAATCTCACCTCTCATTCCATCCCCACCCCCACCCCCACCCCAAGCATGAGTTTCTGCAAAAGACATTGAGAACCAGGGGACTCGCTGAAGAAGCACATCTGACCCATCAGGGTTCAGTCCCCACCCAGAGCTCTGTGGCCTCAATTCTTTGGTCCAAAGATAGCCCTAGAATTCCTCCCCGCCATCTCACCTGAGGCAGTCCTTACCACATGTTTATTGAGCAGTTTTAATGGGAAATTGAGACAAGATCAGAACTCATCTTTCACCTCTGAAAGTCTGGGTTGCAGCAGAAAATTACAAGGCGCTTCCTATGAACTGTCTCTAGACACTGAACACTGTGTAACTGCAGAGCGAGAAGCGTGTCTTAATACCTAGAAGGGTCACTGGGAGGGATTAGGGAGACTGAAGGATAGAGCAAATCTTCTAAGGAGGATGGAGTGCTTTTCCATGGAGCCCCAGAGATGTGATGGGCTCTTTGGGGTGTGTAGATTCTACAGGGCTTCTGAATAATTACTGTTGTTTCTCACCAGCTCTGGGCAGACTCATGTCTTCTTCGGCCTCTACCCCTGGCTGGACCCTCGTCCTTTGATCCTAAGAGCCCCCAACCCCGTGGAGCACCCATCCCTTGACTCCCCACCCTTGACCCAGGACTTCCTCTGCTCCTGAATCTGCAACTGTCAGTCAAGCCAACTCTTCAGGTTGCCGTGATCAATGCCATCATCACCACCTACCTTTCCGAGGCTGGGGAATGTGCCCTCCCTGGGTGACCTTTACCTTTCGTCTCTGGCCATCAGGGGTGCTACCAAATTTCCGCCTCCTCAATGGGTGCCATGAGGATGCTCAGGCCTCTCCCAGAGTCCGACGGATGCAGAGAAGCAAGCCTGGACCAGCTGAGATGAGGATCCATGGGATATCACATCTGGAACGGGCTCACAGAACTGCTTCACCGACCCTTCTTATAAGGAGGTATAATTCATCTAACATAACTTAATCATTCAATTTGCATTGGGCATGGTGGTGCACCTGTGCAACCCAGCTTCTCCAGAGTCTGAGGTAGGAGGATTGCAGATTTGGGTCCCGCACAGGCAACTCAGTAACTTGGGGAGACCTTGTCTCAAAATGAAAAATAAAACTACAAAAGGGTGGGAGATGCAGCTCAATGCAAAGGCCCTGGTTTCCATTCCCACTACTGGGGGGAAAAGGGCAGAATTGATAATTCAGTGGCACTTAGAACATCCACAATATTGTGTGACAACCACTTCTATCTGGTTCTAGAACATTTTTATTACTCCCCAATGAAATCTTGTCCCCCATTGGTAGTCCCTCTCCGTTCTCCTTCCTGAAGTCTCGGGAAATCTCCAGTCTGCCTTTGGCCCTGTGAATTTGCCTGTCTCAGGCATTTCACACTAAGGGCAACTTACAGTACACGTGACCGTGTGACCGGCCACTTCCACCTAGTAGGACACAACCTCTTTGCTATACTCTTGAAGGCCATGGAAGTGACCTGCTTCAGTTCCACAACTTGTTATAAGGAAGAAGTCAGACTTCAGGGCCAGGAGAAATGGAGCCAGGAAGATGGCCTCAAAGTCACCTGCATGCCCATAAATCTGTGTACTGTGTAACGAGCTTATTTAATGAGCATTTATTGAACACCTGATGAAGACATAGTGATTTCTCCTTTCTTGGAGCCTCCAGCCTGGCCAGTTCCAGGCACAGGCTTGGGTGTAAGGCAGAGGGAGGGTGAATGTCCCTTTTCACCTGGTCACAGGCCAGTCTGTCTGCCTTTCCTACGCATACTTCCCTCGATGCTTATGTGGGAACCCCAACAGCCGGCGCAGCACACAGGTGAGGGCCTGGTGTGGGGACGCACCTGTCTACTGCAGCATCCGAAGCAACTCTGCACAGCCATGAGATGGCTCACAGGAAACAAGCTGCTTCCTTTGGGTGTTGCTACCCCGTTGGCAAGCCTGGTCCCTCTTGAAGAGCCACATGCTTACCCAGAACCCCTAGCTTTGAGGCCAACTTGCAGAGTTGAAGTTTACTCTGTCTGTCTCCCATCCTGCATAGGGCTTGGGAAAAGAAACCTGTGAGGGTATTCAGGTGCCAGGGTTGGTGTTTGTTACCATTTTGAAGAAAGGACAGAAGAAGGTCCCTGCCTCCTGGTCCCCTGGCATAGCCCCTGCAGGCCATGCCCAATGACCTGCTTGCGACCACCTTGCCCTGAACACCAGCCTTCCTCTGTGGAGATGTTTTTTGGCCCTGATGCTCAAGATGTTGTGATTATAACAGCTCCTAGTTAAAAAGGCATTTGTGGGGCTGGTGAGATGGCTCAGTGGTCTAAAGCACCTCCTTAGAACAAGCTTAGCAAAGCAC
>NDGN011354669.1:2392-13187 GCA_002564285.1 Tympanoctomys barrerae | reverse complement strand
CTGGGATTATGGGTGTGAGTGCTGCTGGGATTATGGGTGTGAGTGCTGCTGGGATTATGGGCGTGAGTGCTACACCCAGCCTGGGGGGAGAGATCGCCTGAATGCAGGGAGGGAAGGAGGTTCTCGCTGCTGCCTTCGCTGCTGCTGCTTCCTTTTTGCTCTTGCTGTTCTGCTGTTTTCCACCATCACCAACGGCTGCCCTCGGCCGTGTGCTGCTTTGCCTTGGAGCCAGCTGAGTATGGAGTGAAACCTCCACAAACTGAACTAAATAAACCTTTCTTTCCTTAGTTTTGGGTGTCGGGTATTTTGTCTCAGCAGTGAGAGGAAAGTAACTGAGACGGTCCCCCAGATGCCCAGGCCGTTCATGTGCTCCTCCTGCCTTCGCCTCCCTGAGCACTGAGATTACAGTACAGCATCTCCATATTTGGCTTTAAAAAATTCTTCTGATGACACTCCATAAATCTATCACATACATATATATTTATTATATTTATGTCACTGTTTTTTTAAGTTCATTAGGTTATTTTGAATTTTAATATGTGCCAAACACTCTTACCTAGTCAACAACAACACAAAGAAATTCACAGCATGCGGATATTTTCTTTCACTGAAAGCATCTGACATTGTTGTGTCACATGGCACAGAAGAAGCAGAACAAGGGAGAGGACAAGGGACGACAAATTAGGTGATGGCAGTGACTTGGCACACATCACAAGGGAGAGCTGCGCCCTGTCGCTTAGGGGACCTCTTGGGGCGGCGCCCCTTGTCCCCGGAAGCGACGGCTCTCGCGAGCCGCCCAGGTACCTGGTGTCAGCAGGACGACCGAGGTGGTGATCAGGGAGCAGATGACCAGAATGACCAGCAGCGCGATGGCGATGCCCTTCCAGTTCCTCTGCGGCGGATTGCTCCCCACCAGCTCCTGCGGACAGCCACAGAGAGACAGAAACCCAGTGAGCCAGGGAAGGAGGCAAGCCCACCCCGCAAGCATGCGCAGTGTAAGCAGGAAGCAGGGCGCAGGAGGAGGCGTCCTCCCACCCTGGAGCTCCGCAGGGGCTCTCGCTGACCTCCCCCCGGCAGGGTGCCTCTCCCCAGGGATAGGGAGAAACCCGGCTCGGAAGAACCCAGGGTCGTGCTGTGCAGACGGCTCTGCGCCAATCCGTGGAGAATGGGGTGCTTGTGGCACGTCCCTCCTCACACTCAATGCTCCCCACGGAGTCAACTGAGAGAAGGAGGTTCCCGTCTTCTCTCCTCCCTCCTTTCATCCATACTATGTCTTCTAATTCCCGGCACCAAGCCTAGCACCACAGACCAGGGGCGAGTGTCTCCTCCCTGCGCAGGCCTCCCCAACTCGTAGCTCCTGCGCGCGGTCTCTGGCTCCCGGCTCGCTCCTCCCTGAGCGGGTCCCTGTCCCTGTCCTACACCAAGTGCTCTCCAAAGCAGCAAGGACTGAGCGGGAAGAGGGGTCTGCAGACACCGCTGACGGGTGTGAAGGGCGAAGCCAGCAGTCTGGCTACAGAGACAAATCCTCAGCTCCTTGATTTACAGTCCAACCTGGGATTCTCCGAGGGCAAATATTAACAATGATGAGCAATAAATATGACAGCCTATCAGTAACATCTGCTAGCAGTTATGCAAAAACAAATGTTAGAGACGCAGCTAAGGGCCGGTGGTCGCGTCACACACGGAGCTTCCGCGTAGGGGAAGATCTGAGCGCCCTTCCCATCAGTGCCTGTGCTGGTCGATGCACTGTGTCAGCGTGAGAAGTTTAGAAGTTTAACTAAGTGACAGCAGAGGGCTGGGGTTCTTACGCTGCACACAACCTCCTCCTGCGCGAGAGCAGGGTGTGGACATTGTGCAGTTCTACACCCCAGCCCAGGGCAGCCTGCTCATAATGTAAGGAGGGGAGAGGTGGCGCTCGCCCGTTGCTCCCCTTTTGGCTCTTGGTGCATTGCTGTCTTCTGCCGCCCTGAACTGCTGTCCCTGTGCTGCCACCAAGCCTTGCAGCCAGCTGAGTACAGTCTGAAGCCCCCACAAGCTGTGAGCTAAGTAAACCTTCCCTTCCTTCATTTTGGGTGTCATTTTGTCTTAGCAACGAGTGAAAAGTAACCAAGACAGTGCCCATAGTTACAGCTCATGCGACCCAAGCCACCCTCAAAGGACACAGTGCTGACCTCCAAGTATAGACTGGGCTGCATGAGTGCACCTTCGCCCACGGGAGGGAGGACGCCCCCAGGCTGCGCCAGGCCGTGCCACGTGAAATAAGGACCACATGTCCTCTGGGCCAGGCGGCCCTACAGTGTGACAGGAGCGCAGGATTGGTGTCATCACTGGCAGTGACATAAAGAGTCCAGAGAGAGGACCCAGCACAGCTGGCACTAGGAATGAGGCTGCTGGACAAGACCACCCTCCAATACCCACGCTTCAGCGCTGCCCCTGCAGAAGGACGGCATCCTGCGGAAGAGGGAGACAACTCACTCCGCAGCTGCAGAAGGTAGAGCAGGACCTCAAAAGGATTTTCACAGAGGTGCAAATAAATCAAGGAGACCCAGGCCATTCACACTGCCCAAGAGCAGAATGGGTTGTGTCACCAAGAAGCGACCAGGGCACACGGGCACTCAGCGGGGACCCTGGCAGGTCACTCCTTCAGCAAGGAGGGTGGCTCAGACACACAGAGGGCGACTCACTGTCCCTTGTGATGTCGCTGTGATAGATGCCTAATTTTAACTCAGGCAAATGGGAAACAAGAAACAAATTAAAACAAATGACACTTTTCCCTAAGTTATATTTTCTGAATGCAAATTGCATCTTCACGGACTGTTATCATCTTAGTCTCTGTGGCTACAGCTTGGTGTCTCATGTGACATTCCTGAGGGTTAAAATAGCTCAGGGTGGTGGACCTTGAGCCAGCCTGAGGATGGCTTTCTCGCATGCTGTGCTATTTTCCTCCCCAGCCACGGGAGGTGGAGCCTGCACACCTGCAGCAGGTCCTGGGCCTGCCTTCTCGCCACCCTGCTAAAAGCTGCCGTCGCTTCCCGCCTGAGCTCATCTCCCGAATCCCCTTCTCTCCTCTCCCATACTTCGCAACTTCCGAGCAGGAGCAAACCACAGGATGGAGATGACTAAGAACTGCAGAAAGTGCAGGCTGTGAGGAGGAAGGAGTGGGGCCCAAGCTGAATGCCCAGGTGGCCCCGAGGATTAGGCGTAAATATATCTGAGAGCACAATAAAACTTACTAAGCTCTCAAAATTCAGACATTGCTTTCGTATTTGTTGCTATCTATACCAAGTAATGTTTCAGGCACATTTGATACCCAGGGTGGCAAGGACATCAAAAGGGCTTTAAATTCCTTACACTTAAAAAGGAAGAAAAAGACAGACTGATCATGCCCCCCACCCCCCTTTCAGGGCCTCCTCCGCTGGCTCTAATGAGCTGAAGTCAGAGTCTTCACTTGTGCCAAGTCCCGGCAGGAGGGTGATGCAGGTAACATGCGCGTGCGTCCGCCACGAAGCTTAGCTGTCCCCGCGTGGCAGGCGAGCCTGGCGGCGGTCCTGTGTACATTGTGTGACTTGAGGATTTCATGGAAGGAAAGTGCAGCTAAAGGCACAGGAGGAGCTGCCCAGGGCGGGAGCGAGGGGGGACGGCCTCCTACTAATGGAAGGAAAGCACAGAGCAGGGAGCTAGGCTGCGGGGGATGTCACCATGGTGGGAGCTGGCAGGTGCCCAGGAGAGGGGCAGGGCCAGCCACCAAGGGACAGCTGGCAAGTCTGCATTTTATTTCCCTGAGTTGGAGGCAGAGGGGTCAACCAGATGGCCCTCCCAGCGGGCAGGAGGAAGCCAGTTGACTATTTTGCACAGTGGTGCACTGTCTCACCAGCCCATGGCCGCTTCTATCTGGCAGCCTTCAGGAGTGGATGAGTCTAGCAAATTGCTTCTGCCCCAACCCCCACGGCAAGAGGTCTTGTCTAGGAGGTAGCCAGAAAAGGCGAGTTTAAAAAATTCAGAGGCTGTGCGTAAATCTGCGGTGGGGTGCAGCTGGCAGGGGCAGCTGGGCGTGAAGACCATCTGCTGGCCAAGCGTACCGCAGCACGCCACCCACCCAGCGTGGCACCGTGCAGCATGGCGCTTCCCATGGCTGAGACTTCCTCCCTACTGTCACCTTGCTGGGTGCGGCTGTGAGGATGGGTGAGGGATGTGGTACGAGACACCGAGAAACACTGAGTCTGGGAGGTGGCGGGCGGGCAGGCTGAGTGGTGACTTCCCAGAGGCTGAGGCATCCCTGCTGCGTGAGTGGGGAGCGGTGGAGCAGGCCAGAAGGCCCCAGGAAAGCCTGCTGCTTAATCAGCAGTGAAGTGGGCTTGGCCAGCCCACCTCTGGAGGTCTGGGAGCTCGTTACGCAGTCACATCTTGGTGACACCAGAGTGCCTACTTACTCCCCACAGCCATTGAGTGGGGGGCTCGGGGTTGCACTTCTCCTGTGCTCAAAGAGCCGCCCCAGCCCTCTCTCCTCAGCCCTCCAACCCCGCTCTGTGCCAGCCCTCAGTATCTATGCAGGGGCTTGGTTCCTCCCACAAACCTGGAGGCTTGGTGAGGTGACCTCACTTTCCACTGTGCACCGGAGGGCTCAAACGCCAGCATTTTCCCCGCCTCATTCCGAAGGTGGCTTCCAGCCCTCTGCTCATAGTCTACAAAACAATCCGGAGACAGAACTCTTGCTCTGTTACTCCTATAAGAACCCCAAAACACAAATCAGTTGCATGGTTGACTCCAGCGCTGTGTTAACATTCCTTCTGGGTTCCTTTTACTTGCAAATTTACCTGCTAACACCAGGGCTCGATTTATTTTAAGTTTGCACAGCCTAAGTGACTGTGACTGATAGGTTCTATTACGAAACCCATTCTGAGCACATTATTCTTACTTTCAGAGCTCAGCCTATTTTGATAGAATGTTTTCAAGGTTTCAGGAGGTTCCACAAATTCCCCAAAGCAACGGCACGGTGACCTGATCACCTCGGAAGAAATGTCACAGCGCAGCTCTGTGGACACACGGCCACCGAAGACAGCAGCAGAACATAAGGTCGAGCGTTTGCATCAGACCCATCGTGGAGTCTGAGAAGAGCGTCTTAGCATCTGTAGGTAGCGGCTGTCTTCCCAGCATGCACTGCACCCAGAGATAGTTTTGAGATGAGCTTTCTATACTGGGTTTTTTTTTTTTTTTCAAGTTCAACGCATCATCTTGAGTGTCAAAGCTCCCACAGGTACTTCCTAAATATTAGGAGA
Organism: Tympanoctomys barrerae; assembly: GCA_002564285.1. Lineage (NCBI taxonomy): Eukaryota > Metazoa > Chordata > Mammalia > Rodentia > Octodontidae > Tympanoctomys > Tympanoctomys barrerae. The sequence continues at coordinate 7,911 of NDGN011354669.1, read as the reverse complement.
CTAACAAGTCTCAAAGACAAGAACTACCAGCAGCTCAATGGCAGATGCTGAAATGCTGTGAAGATATCTATCTCTGTAGGCAGGTTTGCTACCCAACCAATGTTCCAGCAGGGAAGAACAACATTGGAAGAAGCACCCCAGAAAGTGCCCAACTCCCCCAGAACCGAGGGGTCACACTGCTCCAGGCCTCTGTCCTCTCTTCTTGAAGTCTGCTCCAGGCTTTTTTTTTTTGGAACTGGGGCTTGAACTCAGGCATTTAAGTGTGGAGTTAAAACTTGCCAGAGTCTCCTTGGCTGGGTTTTGTGGACCCCAGAAGCTGAGGCAGGGGGGGAGCTGAGGGCTTATTTGCATATAAGAGGAGGTTCAGAAGGAGGCTGAGGCTAACAGGAAAGGAGACTGGGGTAGGACATGAGGGACAGAATGTGCCTTCCTGGTTTCCAGTTTTTTAACATCATTTTCCTCCGGGATGTCTCCCCCTCCCCCTGGATTTAATAATACACTCCTGTTAGCTGATGAAATCTTTCTGTCCTGTTTCACTTTAGCTAGCTTGAGTTGATTTTGGAAACCAGGGAACAAAGAACATAAGCTCACCGCAAGGACTGCGGGCCTGGCTCCGGGTGCCAGACGGTGTGGCATTTGGTCACCGGCAGGGCACCCGCCCCGTGTGCATGGTGTGACATGACCGAGCCCGACTGAGAAGCCGGATATAAATGCCAGTTGCTCACTCAGGCAGTTGGTCATTTTGAAACAACTCCTTTGCTAGTTCTATGTGTAATTTCCTGGGAAAGACTGTCCCATCCAGTAGAATGCGGGGACCTGCCCAGGGAAGCCCTGTGTGCCACTTAGTTGCCCTCCCACAGCCCCTCAGGAGGAAGTCTGCCCCTGCAGAAGCCATGGCCCCTCCCTCACAGTCCCAGGCAGGGGTCCTGCAACGCTCTGGAGCTGGGGCGGTGTCAGAGGCTTTAGATACTGCAGGCCTCAAGTTATACCAAGAACAGAAGTGGGATCCATCCACAGATCCATGGGAATAGCTGCGGATCTAAGTTCATAGCCAGGCATGCAGATACCATCAGAGAAATCAGCCACGGGGTGCAACTCACTAATGCTTGTACTATCTTTTTATTTTTATTTGGGGGATTGAAACCAGGTCTTTCGTACCAAGCTATATGCCCAACCTATTTATTATTTTGAGACAGGATCTCACTAAATTGCCCAGGTTAGGATCAAACTTGTGATTCTCGTGTCTCACCTTCCAGAGTTCAGGGATTACAGGGGTCCCCCGAGTCCTTGAAATATCTGAATTTCACATGTGGGATTAATCCCCCTGAACCACAAACTGCCATGTTCACAGGTTTTGGGACAGGCTGTGGACATCTCAGTGGGGCTGGTATCAGGGTACCACTGATTTGCCTGCCACAGCGGTGCGGTCCATGGAAGGAGATTCTGTGCAGCCACAGAAATAATGACCAACACATGTAGCAGAGCACGGGAGAGTCTCGCAACTTTAAGTGGGTAGACGCACAGGCTGCACGGTGAACGGTTCCATTTCTATATAGCTTAAAAGCGATCAAAACCGCGCTGCGAGAGGTTCATACTGAAGTCTATGAAGACCAGAAAGAAAGCAGTTCTACAAGCCCCAGGTGACGGCTGGCTCAAGGAGCAGGGAGTCACACGGGGACTTTGGGGTGTGGATCTCCCCTGCTGTGCCCTTGCGGAGTCCCGGGGGGTGCTTCAGGTGAGGTGCATCTGCCAGCTCTGCGTTCACCGACTCCCGCTTCCCACTGCAGTATTCTACAGTAGCTAAGCGTAACTGCATCTGTGTGCTGCATAACAGCTTTGTAACAAGCGGTGGCCACAGTGGTGAGCTGCAGACCCACGCAGCACAGACTGCCCGTGGGAGGGGCACACGTGGCAACCTGGGTGACGCCTGCGCACACGGTGGGCAGGAAGCTCAGGGCATGATGGAGAAGTAGGTGGGTGCTGACCCTTCCTGGCAAAGGCTCTCGGTGGAAGAGGTGGCCAGCTTGAGGGCTGGAGGGTGCTCAGCAATTAGTAGGACAGAGCCGGGCCACTGTCCCCTGCAGGGGACACACAGGAATGGGCGGAGCCTGGGGCGGAGGGGCCACACCCGGGCTCCTGTGGAATTTCCGGTGCCTGAGCTGGGAGCAGGTCCCAACGCGGCGCCTGTGCCTCACGCCAGTGCCAGCAGAGCAATCCGAAAGCCACCCTCAGTGCCCTCTAGAAGCGGCCAGGCATCAATTAATTATTCATTGTGTTTACTGACACAAGCAAAGCGCTCAGGGAAAGGCTAGGTAGGATTTCTCCTGCTGCGCCCCAGAGCGTGGCAAATACCAGCCCGGGTGGAACTGCCTCCTTAAGATGAAAAGCGCTCACCAGGCAGCTGTGAGGGTGAAGGGGAGAGAACGAACAACGGGGCGACGAGGGGCGCGTCTCCCCGCACTCGGGCCCACTCCGTTGTTCAAATGCATTTCCTTCCTAATATTTATCCACCATGAAGAGCTCTGACGAGAATTCCTGTTATGTACCACGGACCATTTACTGTAAGTAGAAGGTAGCCACAAATTACAGAATCAATGGTGCCTCTGTGTCCGGACGGTAAAGCAGCCCTGTGCTCGTGTCCCTGTGTTCAGAGGGACCACAGATGACTCCGAGGCAAGGAGCACGTGCTCCAAACGACACTGAGCAACTGGCGAGCTCATCAGTAGTCACTGTGGGGTGCTGTGGGGTGCACATTCCCGCTTCTATTTCATTGGTTCATTTCTTTATTGGGAGCCGGTAACTTCACAGAGGCGCTAATCACAAGACAGAGGGGTGCTAAGCAGGAGACAGGGGCCGTCGCTAGCCCGAGGAATTCAGGGCGGCGTGGGTCAGATGAGTGGCCCGGCCTGGCTGCCACCTCGCACAGGAGATGGGACAGACGCCCCTGAGACCAGCTCCATCCAGGTGCTGTGGGGAAAGGGCGGCCCCGCGCAGGGCTGGCTTGCTGCGGTCCCTCGGTCAGCCTCCCCATCCCCCTTTCTCCTTCTCTCCCTGCCTGCCTGTTTCCTTCTCCACACCCCGCTCCCCACCTCTCTGCCAAATGCATAGCTCCTGTCCGTGAATCCACAATGGCCACGACACTCCCTGCCCTCTGGAGGAGCCCTGATGGTGAGGCCCCAGCCCCACCCAGCAGTTTCCAGGAAGGGCAGGCCCACTGTGGCGGGAGGGAGGAGCCGGGAAGGACGCAGAAGCCTGGGCCGGCACCAGGAGATGCTCCCTGGGTGGAACCCGGTCGGTGGTTAGCACTTTGAAGAGGGAGCGTGCAGGCTGAGGGTGGCCCGGCGGGCCACCTAAGCCTCCGCACTTAAGCCTACGTTTATGTGATACTCATGACCCAGCATCTTCACAACAGGTTCATTTTTGTTTTGTTCATTTGATGTAAGGGCTTGCTATGCAGGCCAGACTGGCCTCAGACTTGTGATGACCCTCCTGCCTCAGCCTCCGGAGTGCTAGGATTACAGGCATGTACCGCCTGGCCTGGCTCTTCATGACAGTTTTATTATTATTATTTTTTTTTATTACAGAAGACCATTTATTGATCATTCCCTTTTCTAAATATGCATCTGTGAGAAGAGAAAACTTCTAAGACTCACTAGCCCTTGCAGGACAGAAAGATGCCCTAGACGAAGCGCCTGAAAGTGAGCTTCCTAATCACTCCATGCTGCGTGTTTGGTCCCCTGTGACAGGGGACAAGGAGCTGGGTAAAGACTCCTGGACAACGAAGGTCAGCACAGCCTGAAGGCCACCGACACCATCCCCATGACATCCTAGGCTGTGGCTCTGAGACGCAGCACCAGGGAAGCGCTGTCGACACTGACCCCAGCCACGCGTGCTGGCCTCTTCCTCGGAACTTACTTTTGCGCCCGACCCTGTTCTCTTTCTAGAGTTCTGTTTATCCTGGAGCCCAGACTCGGCGACCCGCATGCCGTCTCCGTGCTCAAAGGGAACGGTGTGTTTCGGGACCGTGCTGGGCTGCGGTAGTGCTTACGATTCTGTGGCGTCTGTGGCGTGGCACGCCCTTGGATCGCTGGCCAGGTAGCGGCACAGGGCAGGGCACGCGAAGAACTTCTCACTGCCACACCTGCTCCCCAGTCAACCTGGACCCTACGCCACGGGGGAAGCAGAGATCTGGAGATCAGCGGTGACCCTGGCCACTTACGTGTCGCCCTGAGGTCACAGGAATCCATTTCGTCACCATCAGTTAAACGGACCTTTGTTTCTTTCTCATCTTTTTTTGGTGGTACCAGGAATCGAACTCAGGACCTTGCGCTTGCCAGGCAAGCACTTATTCCACTGAGCTATCTCCCCAGCCCTGAAATGGAGCTTTCAAAAGGGGTCAGGCCTGAGGCAGTTTAAATAAGTTTATGGAAACTTTTATTGTTTGGGGTAAAATGAATTTTAAAAACACAACAATACACATCTGGGTGTTTGGAGGAGCCCTGAGGCCCATCTTTCCCCATCGCATGTATGACACAAGGGAAAAGCAGACAACCCTGGACATCCTGGGACAGAGGAGAAGACCGTGAGCCCGGGGGCCCAGGGTCAGTCGGCCTTCAGAGAGCTGGACACAGGCGAGGTGGAGGCCTCACCCACGCCCCTATCTGAGGAAAAATGAAATGAATCCATGCATGTCTACTGTCTTCCTGTGACCCAAAGGGTCTTGGACAAAAAAATAAAAAAGAAAGAAAATTATGATTGAAAAATATGCTGGGTGCCCAAAAACTACATCCCGTGCCAGCGGCTCACGGTGCACCCCTGGAGCGGCGCCCTGCGAGTCCAGCCTGCTGATCCTGCCCTTCTCGTCTCTTTTGCAGGCAGCTCTGGAGTCATCTCTCCTGTTTAGCTGCACTGTCCTGGCTGCCAAATGGCTCCACACGTTACCCTCTCAGGGTCACAACCCAGTGCTCAGAACCACTAGACCGGAGCTACTCCAAGAAGCCTTCTTCAATACGGCCGCAGCGGTGCCTGGGAGATGGACACGCTGGCTCGGCTTGGGCTGTTTCTCTGGCTCACCCGGACAGCAGGTGCCTTGGACTCACCCAAGCTCCTCCTCACTGCTCCCCCCAGGCTGGGGTCAGGCAGCCGGGGCTGGCTCAGGCCTGGCCTTCACAGCAGCGTGGGTTAGGGCAGCCCGGGTCCCAGGGAGCGTCCGAGGACAACAGGGTCTTAAATATCAGTGCCAAGGAAGTTGGCTCAAAAAAAGACAGTGGAAGGGCTGCCCAAATAGCTCAGCGGATTAAAGTGCCTGCAAGCAGGTGAAGGGGCTGGGGTTCAGTCCCTGAGGCTTGCTGTACCAGCCCCGCCCCTGGGGTGCTCTGAGACGGCAATTGAGACTGGGCATGATGGCACACACCTGTAGTCCCTGTAGTCTCTTAGAAGACTATAAACAGGCAGATCACTAAGAGTCCGATATAGTAGTAAAGTAGTAAGACGCAGAACACCCTGCAGATGCTTCCCTA
>NDGN011354662.1:0-16696 GCA_002564285.1 Tympanoctomys barrerae | reverse complement strand
AACCTTTCCTTCCTTCATTTTGAGTGTCGAGTATTTGTCCCAGCAACGAATAAAGAGTAACTAGGACAGTAAGCGTGACTGGTTAAATTTGTATTCCCAAATACATTTGGCTCTGGAAACCTTTTATTTCATTTTGTTTTGTTTTAATCTGTGGCTGATTTGGAAGAGAGCCTTGAAAAAAAGGCTGGGTTGTTTCTACCATACAGTCCCTTCTGGGTGTATCATTCCCCAGACCAACCACACGCAAGTACCCAAAACTCAGGGCTGAATCTTCCAGACAGTAGAGCCTTTGATCTCTCCTCGCAGCAGCCACTGTGATGACCGCAAAGCCCAGAGATGAAGCCTCCAACAAGCCAGTGGCTTCTCAGCCTTGTCAGGGCCACGGCTGCCTGCTGGGGTCCCAGGTGGGATTGCGTGCCGGCCAGGGAAGCACTTCAGCCTGGGCCCTCGCTCACTCGGGACACCTGTGGCCCACTTACCCACCGAGAATGCCCTGGCAGTTCTGCGGCAGCCGGACCAGGCCAGGACCTTTTACAGCAGAAGAAAGAGCTGCCACTAACCCTTTGCTTTCCCCTCTCCCTTAGTCTCGCCGCTTCCAAGGAGGCCGAAGCCGCCCGCTCTGCTCCCAAGTCTATGTCACCCTCGGACTTCCTGGATAAGCTCATGGGGAGAACTTCCGGATACGATGCCAGAATCAGGCCCAACTTTAAAGGTAGAGAAAACATTGCTTTCATATCCACTAAGAATGCTTTCCCAGACTACAGAAGCAAACAGCATGTTGCTATGTCCACACAGTATGAGTCCCATGGCCCCTCCTTTTCTATGCGGGGCCAACCCTGCTAATCAAGTCAACCTTTTCTCCCACCAAACCCAGGCAAAGCCTCAGAGCATCCAGCTCCACAGCACCGTTAGCTGCTTGGAGACAGTAAGTGAATCAAGACCCAGTTCTACTCTGGTGTAATAGATCCACAGGGAATGTGCACGGTAGATTTGAGTCTTGGCTTGGTCACAGACATGCTCTCTGAGCTTGGTTAGCCTCTCCCTCTCTCTGGACCCCGCTTCCTGGCTCTGCCATGATGGGGCGGGCAACATCCACAGAGTTCAGACATGGTCGTCCTGGACCTGCAGGACTTCCCCCAGGTGCTCCGCAAGGGAACCGGAGTGGAGGGCAATGAGCAACTCCTCCTCTACTCCCCACACAGCTGCACTTTGATTTGTTTTTATTTATGTTATCCAGTTCTATCTCTTGTATTTTCTTTTTTAACACTTAGTTATTTCTTTTCTGCATATTTTAAATTTGCACTGGTCCACGCGTGCACTACGTAATGACGTCATTCACCATGGGCTGTTGCTGCGTGCACAGAACAGGTCTTAGTTCTTTTCACTTCCCGCCACTTTTATTTGTTTTGATAAGGGGCTCCACACTCAAATGCATATGCTGGAAGGTTCTGAGAGATTAACAACAATCCTGAAAATCTCTCATCTCCATCGGAATCACAACTTCAAGTGCCTCCTCCGAGCTGGAGCCCATAGACCCTATAGGAACATAGGCTTCAGGCTGCCAAGTCACCCAGGATTCCAAGAAAAGCCAGAAGTCAAGGTCTCTGTGAACCTTCCTCACAGAAATTCAAATAAGACACATTTGCGAGCCACACATGCCCCATGGTTCACTAGATCATAAACCCCAGTTTAGGCCAGCTGAGGGGATTCACTCGCCTTCACAGCCCTGGGGGACCTGAATGTCTAAAGCAAGAGAGGCCTGGCCTCAGCATTTGCTGGTGCCTGAGAAGGCAGAATCTTCTCCTTGGGATGCTGTGCACCATGACATTTTTCCAGAACCTCAATAAAAATCTCAGCAGTGATGTAGGCCTGTAATCCCAGCACTTGAGAGGCTGAGGCAGGAGGATCATCATGAATTCAAGGCTAGCCTGGGCTACACAGTGAGTTCACAGCCAATCTAGACTACATAGCAAGACCACATCTCAAAAACACAAACAAAATCTTGTTGCAAGGGTTTACAGACAACCTATGCCTCCATTCCTGCTCCTTTGGCGCAAACCCAACAACCAGCAAGGGGTGTGGCATCTGGCAGTGGCTTCCTAGTGTATGCCTCCTTGGCCTCTGGTCTCCAGGCTGGGCTCAAACTTGCAGTCCTACTGCCTCAGCCTCCCAGAGTACGGGGCTTATGGGCACGTGCCACCACCCCCAGCTAGCACCCACGTTCCTTGCACCTTGATCTGGAGGTCTCATCCTCCATCACCAATGCTGTGACAGTGGCTCCTGTAAGGACAGTAAAGTCAGGACCAACGTGGATCTCACTTGACCCAAGCCCTTCCTCAGAGCTCCAATCTCAAATGACCACACTGGCAAGGTCATGAATGCAGTAGGGTGGAGATAAGGGGAGAAGAATGGAAAGACACTTGGCTCAGGGCAACCAGGTCTCAGCTCCTGCCCGTGGCTGCCTAGAGGGAAGGCAGCCCTGGGTGACTAGGCCTTCCAAGGCTAGAGTTAAATCCGGGTTCTGCGTGAGCAATTCTAAATTGGAAACTCAATCACATCTTTTCCAAACACCATTGGCCAAACCAAACTTGTTCTGGACTGGTTATGGCCCTCAACCACCACCTTGAACCCTCTACCTCAAGAGGATCTATTTGGAATTCCAGTCCACTCTGCCCCCTGGTGGGCTCTCTCAGAACTCCACCTGAGCTGGGGTGTCATATCTGGCTCATAAGCCAGAGGCGGGCGCATGCGGGGTGTCCATGCCACCCTCTTCTGTGCATACCACCAAGCGTGGTGCACGGAAAGCCCTTAGCTACCCTGTCCTAACCCAAAGAACAAATGAGCCAGCGAGCACGCCTACTAAGCCAGGACTGTGAAGACTGGGGGATTTTTTTGTTGTTTCATTTTTGTTCTTTTGAGAGAGGCTCTTGAACTCACAGCAATCCTGCCTCAGCCTCCCGAATGCTGGGGTTACAGGCGTGCATGATCATGCCTGGTGACCGGGGATTTTTAGCCCAACTACTCTGACTCCTTTTTTATCTAAAGCTTATTTATTCATTCATTTGCTCACTTACACAGTGATTGATTTCGGTTAGGTTCGGTTTGGTTTTCTGGAGGTATGAGAGATGGAGCCCAGGAATTTGCACTGAACTATCCAGAGCCCCTTTTATTTTTATTATGAGACAAGGTCTCACTAAGTCACTGAGTTGCCCAGGCTGGGCTCGAACTTTCAATCCTCCTGCCTCAGCCTCCCAGAGTGCTAGGCTCACAAACATGTGCCACCACCCTCAGCTAGCAGTTGACATTTTTAAGAAAAATAAATTTAAATCAGACTACTGAATCAAGACCCTTCCCCCTCCTCATTTGTAGGCCACTCAGAACACAGAGCTGCAGAGCTAGACAACCCCGCGGGCCTTGCCCAATCATGCGCTCAGCTCTTTGGCCCCCTCCTGACTTGAAGTAAGATGCAGTTTCCTGTGCCTCATTCCAAGAGCCAGGGACAGGGTCTCCCTTATGAAAGGTGGAAGTTTGGCAAGAAAACATGTCTGACCCCTTCACTCCCATGATTCCTTTCTCACTTCTACTGGGGCATGAGGATTCCCAAGGGCCCCAGACAAACCCAGAGCTCCTGAAAAGGCCCACAGGTCAGGCCTCCAGTGACCCCAACTCAAAGGTAGAGGCCAGCACTGTCTGAACACCCTACACAGCGACTAATCACTCTGCAGCTTCCTCGGACACCAGAAACTTGCCTGCTCCTGACCCCTCCTGAAGATAAGCGTGGCCAAACCCCACAGGCACAGCCTGCTGAGTGCGAAGCCAATGCCAGGTACACCTGGAAGGAAAGCGCCACTTACCTGATACGTGTGACCCTGAATAAAGTGTGACGGTGCCTGGGCCTCTTTTCGGCATCTGTGAAATGATGCAATGGGACTCTGGCCTCCGAGCTCCAGCCCGCTGTTTCTTTTCTAAGATTTCATGTATTATAATGCCGGTCAGGATCAGGGACACAGCCCAATGCAAACACATACACAAAAGCAAAATTAAACTTTAATATTTAATGAAATATATACATTATCCCTGCTGCCAAAGGCAGCTGGATTGTAATTTTCTCAAGATAATTTAATTTCAGATTTATATCAATGAACTGTGCCTCCCCATGGGGTCCCTTTGGCTGACGCCCTCTCTCACACATAAATCAGGATCTAATTTACATGGGAGTCACAGCCCCAGATGCTCACAGGCCTGGGTGGGAACCGTGCACTCTCCGTTTGGAGGTGTGGGCAGTAACTCTTTAGAGCATCTTAATAGTATGAGGCTAAAAAAGAAAATTTGAGACTGAGGCTAAATGAGGGGGGAAAAAATGGGCCTTTGTTTGCTTAGGTGGAAATGACAATGAGGCAGATTTCCACTCGGCAGAAGGAAGCAATTTGCTAACACAGAGCGCTACCGAGCCGAGGAAAGGGCTGCTCCCGGGGCAGCGACTTCCTTCCTGCTGGAGCTGTGTAGGACCTCAGCCTCACAAAGGAAGCCATCTATTGCAGAGCCTCAACCTGGCTGCGTAGCGCAGTGGACAGTACACTTCAGACTAACATCCAGAGATCTGAGCTCTCCTAGTACAGGGTCAGGCCAAGGAATCTGCAGTTTAACAAGCTTCCCGGGTGATTCTGCTGCAGTTAGCTTTGTCTGCACATCCGTTGGGGGACCTGTGGGTGGGGTGACTTGTTAGGAATCCTTCCAGGTCTGAAGGCTCAGATGCCTGAAGCTCAAATAAATTTAAAATGGATCGTTTCCATCAGAGAATACCAAACCACCAGAGCTGAGAATGATGGCCCAGATCAAGAGCTACTCTTCCTCCATGGGAGGGGACTGACAAACCAAGATGCACAAAACGGAAGAGGTGAGCTGGACACAGTGGCACAGGCCTATAATCCCCGCACTCTGGGAGGTTGAGGCAGGAAGATCAACATTTCAAGCCCAGCCTGGACAACTTAGTGACTCAGTGAGACCCTGTCTCAAAATTTTACAAAGGGGTGAGGACATAGTTCAGTGTTAATGCCCCAGGTTCAATCTCCAGTAACACACACATACACACACACACACACACACACACACACACACACACACAAAGATACACCCATAAGGTCAAGCAGCCTGTAAAGACTGAAGTTCCGTCTGCATTCAAGAGTTCTTGAAACTCTTAGGAAGAAAACCCTGGATTCTCACCCCAATACTAGATCCTCACTTATCCACCAAAATTTCTAGGAAAAAAAAAGAAAAGAAAAGAAAGAAAGAAAGAAAATTGTAGCTGAGTTTGGCTATAATTCGTGGGAAACCTTTTTTAAGAAAGATAAAGTGGAGGACATTACAGAGGATATAATGATATTTAACCTTTTCTTTCTATAATCAGTAAACTTGGGTCTACTCTCTTTTAGCTAAATGAGCCTGAGTAAGGTAATAAAACTCTCCCTGGTCATTGGTAAAAGAAGAATACTAATTCTTCCCTGCCTACCTCTCTTTCCCTCATGGGGTGAAGAAACAGGACCTAAGAAAATTCACAGATTGTAGTCTTTATGAGGATTATGACCAGTTATCAAGTCCTAACCACAGTCAAGGTCAACTCAAGGTCATCACTCTATGAGCTGTTTCCTGTGAGAACCTTCTTCATCCAGTCTACTGTTTCGTACTTCTGTCACTCAAGATCTCACATTCCCTTTGTTGCTCCCTCTTGTGGCAGCCCCAATGCTTGATATCCTGGATTCTGCTCTATGTGACAAAGTGTAAGATCGAGTTAGGCAGATCTGGACTCAGACTGTGGTTCAACTACCTACTAGCAAGGTGGCCATGAGCAAACCATTTAACCTCTCTGAGCTTCTATTTCCTCCTGAATAAGAGAGAGGTAATAGCCATTCCTTGTCACGGAGCTGTTGAGAGACTAGAAAGAGGTAATAGTGATGCTCTCCACACATGAGCAAACCCTGAAATGCTTGGCGACTGGTGATGTTCTTCATTAAGAGGATAAAGCGAAGAGACCGCGTTTCCACTAAACAGAGTTCCCTCCAGCCATGAGACAGCAAAGCAGTGACTATTCCTCCACTTCCTCCCTCATCTTTGCAGAAAGATTCAGAAAACTTGCCTGGATGATATTTAACACAGACCAGCAGACTTTCCTGGAGGTCCCTCTAGATTCCTCAGCTGAGAACTCCCATCCCTGCCCTTCCAGAGAATCCTTCTTAGTTCACAAGTTCACGGCAAGGAACTTGCTGTTCCTCCTGATTCCCAAGACAGCTTCCAAATGTTGTAGCCATAAATACATTTCAGACACAAATTAGAAGGCAGCCGATGGGGCTTGGGGAAGAGATTTCAACCATATGGCAGGATGATGAATCATCCTGCATTAATGAAAGTACATCGCAGCGCAGCCTCTGGCGTCCTGTACCTGCTGCTCACCTGCAGACAAGGGAATCTGGCATAGAGACTTGAGATAGAGGCTGGGAATACAGGGCGTCTGGGAGTGGGATGGAGGGCGGGTAAGAGCTGATCCGCCCGGGGCTCCCTCGCTGCAGTCAGCTCCAGGAACGTGTCCTAGCCTGCTGTGGGTCTCTCCATCATCGGGAGACTAAGCACATATCTCTCTTGATTGGCAGGTCCCCCGGTGAACGTGAGCTGCAACATTTTCATCAACAGCTTTGGTTCCATTGCTGAGACAACCATGGTGAGTGAGTCAAAATACAAGCTGCTATTTCCTGCTGAGGATAGCTCTCTCCCTGAAATATTTATCCTCTGCCTTGGTCTTCCCCAAGGAGGTGGAGAATTTTCGTCGAGGCTCTCGTGCAGTACCACAGGGCCCCAGCGTCTACATCCTGTTCAGTCTTTAGCTTCACATAAAGACGTGACATCTGCAGTGGCTGCAGGAACTAACAGTGCTGCCGCATGCCAGACAGCCAACATTACAGAAGCACAATTATTCACCAGGCTACATTTTTAGATTAAAATAAAATGTAAAGACTGGCTCAAGGGTTTCGAATTTAACTGAAAAGTGGCAGAAGATTGATGGTTATAGAAGCTGAAATGATATATGGCATTAATTGTACTCTTTGCTCCATTTGTGAATGTGTTTAAAATTTTCTACGGTAAAAAGTTTAAAATAATTACACTAGACAAAGACCGAGCTTGCAACACATTCCCCATTTTATGGCTGAGGAAACTAAGACCAGGAAAGTGGACATCACAGAGCCAGTTAGTAACCAGCAGGGAAAAAAGTCTATCTTAGTCCACAGATAAGAGCTTGTCCCGGCCACACTGCCTCAGCACCAAGGAGCACGGACTTGAGAAGCTGGTGGGCTGGGGATCTACACTGCACACGTCAGCAACAACCTAAGCACTATCAGCAGTGGAACCCCAACCCCAGAGAGGGCCAGGCGTGGCACACCTCAGGGGAAGCAGGGAAGATGCCCAAGAAGAGGAGAAAGTCCCCCCACCATGCAAAAGGCTCACATGGCGTGCGTCCATTCAAAGAGTGGCCCACAGGAGAGGCCACAGGCTCCCCATTTACTAGAGAAAGTCTGAGGCAGGTTAGACCTGGTGATTTGCCAGCAGGCACATTCTGTTCTGCTGTGATTTTTTTCTTTCTTTTTTTTTTTTTAGGAATTCAGCAATAGTTGTTACATTGCCTATTGTTGTCTTCAAATTAGTTGTTCAGAATAGCAGATATAACCATGCAAAATTGGCCAGAAAAAAGTTATAAAGATTAAAAAGGGGAAAAATTAATTGAGCATTAACCGCTCCCTTCAATAGACCAACAGAAACCATCAGTGCAATTATCCAGGCTCTCCTGAGTATGTACATATACATTTCTTTGTCCCCATCCTTTCTGCCTTTTTTTTGTCATCCAGTTGTTCCTTCCCTTTGAACAGATTCTTTCCCTTTCATAATATCTATTGTACCCTTCAGATTTTATTTTCTGTTTCAGGTCCTTGCACTAAGGAATCAGCATGATGTGCGCACATGCGGGCTTCATTCATTTGATTTACCAGTACGGTCTCTAGTTGCATCATTTGCCTATAAAAGCCTCACATTGATCTTTTTCTATAGCTGAGTAATATTCCATTGTATGAAAATACCACCTCTTCTTTATCCAGTCCTCAGTTGATGGGCGTTCAGGCTGTTTCCAAGATTTAGCTACAACAAATTGTGCTGCTATAACAGCACAACGATATATGGGTGCACATATATCGCTATGGTATGGTGTTTTCAGTTCATCTTGAAAAATACCCAGGAGGGGAATAGCTGGGTTGAGTGACCTCTGATCCTAGCTTTCTAAGGCCTCTCCATGCTGATTGCAACTATATTTGTTTATTTTTCTTTGCTAATGATTGATTTAGGAGGAACAAACCCTGAAATCTCAGATGTAGAAAAATTTATTTAGAAATCATCCAGTCCAGCCCTTATTTTGTAGAAAAAGAATCTGATGGCTCCAAGGTCACTTGAGCAAGGTCGTGTCACCTGAGGGGGATGGGCAGAGGCAGGATACTCTGTGGGGGGACAAGGGGCCCCCGTCCTTACGTTCCTCCTCCTCTTGGACCGCTGTCTTAGCCGCCACCCCTTTCCTTGGGCACATCTCAGGAGCAAAGCGGGGCTCTGGGAAGCGCGTGACGCCAGGAAAGCAGCGTATTCTGGAAGAACACGTTAGACGTGATGGTGCGGGAGGCAGTGTGCAGAGCTTCTGTGGGTGTCATGTAAATCACACAGCAACCCCCGGGGAGGGAGTTATCCCTGGCACACAAGGAGGAAACTAAAGGCCAGAACGGTCAGGTTGTTGACTTAAGGCCACAGCTCGTAAGAGGCTGAGAGAGGATAGGAGCTCAGCGCTCTCTCACCCCAAATCACAGGGCCTCCTGAGCCAAACCTAAGTAGTTTTTCAATTATTTATTTATTATTTGGTACAAGGTCTCGCTACGCAGCTCAGACTCATAGTGATCCTCCTTCTCAGCCACCCCAGCACTGGGATCACCGGCATGCACCACCACATCCGGTTTTGGTGGCCATCACAGCATGGGGTACAGGAGATCCAGCCCAAGTCCTTGTGCTTGCCAGGCAGGTGCTTAGACCACTGAGCTATCTCCCCAGCCCAAAACATAAATGTCTACTTCTTAGATTTTGGAGCAAACTCAGCCCTGGCTTCTCTCCTTGCTCTGTAGGGCATTAGAGCTGACAAGGAAACAGGCCAGAGAAGATGGCACTTGTGTGTGGACACACAGCTAGGAGTGGCCCAGGTGGCTCAGGACACTGCCTGTCCAGTCACTCAGTGAGCTGTTGTACACAGAGGACCCTGGCAGTCTGCTCAGAGTCCCAGGGTCATAGACCTCAGCTGGGTTTGTTCTCTGGGAACAACAGGGACACAGAGAAGCTCTAGACACAGCTAGAGCCCTGAGCCCGACTGTGGCCTCCCTCCCAGGGCCTGGCTTTCTTCGCTGGAGTTAGGAGAGGAGAGCAGGTGGAGGCAGCAGCGAAGCCCAGGAGTCCCTATCCATTCCCTCCAAAGAGGGGAGGAGGGAAGCTGTCTGTCCATCCTTCATCTGACCTTCCCAGGGATGCTCTGAATCTCTTCAGCATGAAGAAGAAGAATCCGGGAGAAACAGGTCTGGTTCTAGAGCAGCCCTCAGGCAGCCCAGAAGAGAAAGACAGAGAACTAAACTGCAGAGGAACCAGCCAGCTTGCCTGGACATGGGACTGTGAGGGTGCAGAGGGGTGCATGCCACAGCGTGCGCATGTCTGCATGTCATGTACATGCACATGTCCAGGATTGTGGGATTGTGCAGGTGCACACAGACCCATGTCTACAGGGATGGTCACTTCAAAGTTTGTACATTTACATACATGCACTTCCATGTGCATGTATGTAATTGTACAAACATGGATATGCATGTATCAGTGAGTAGGTATAGATACAAGATATATGAAGTCTTAAGAGTGAGTGTGGGCTGAGACAGGAGGATCACAATCTAAAGCCAGCCCGGACTACATGGCAAGACCCTCTCTCAGAAAAAAAAAGTATATTTATTGTCTTTATTCATGTGTGTGCAAATATCAGTGAATATAATATATGAGAACATGTCAGCTCCTGAGCCATCATATTTCCATATATATGCTCAGGTGTGTGTACATACATGTACATGTGGATAGGTGAAAAGTTATTTAACTGAGTATTACTACATGAGTGCTTAGAGTATCTATAAGTATGTATAGGCATACATGCAATTTTGCACATACAGGGAAACATATACCTAGAATTTATGGCACACAGAATGTGTATGTACGTGTGTGTGTGTGTGTGTGTGTGTGTGTGTGTGTGTGTTGGCAGCTTTGGCTTAAATCCTAGTATTTCCATTATTAGGATGTGGGCTCCAGCCTCTCTTGCTAAGGGTTAGGGTGGCCTAAAACAGTGATAGCGACACTGTAGCCAGGACCCCTGGCAATCCCTACAGCCTAAGCAATGACAGCCCTCAGGTTCAGCCTTATTTGCAGGCAGTAAGGGACCATGGACAGAGTCCTAAACTAGAAGACAAGGAGCCCAGTGTATGAGTCAGCTTCCCGTCACTATGGTGACGCAACTGCGGCTCATACTGAACTACTTGAGAAGGTGTATTCAGCCCACAACTTCGGAGGTCTAAAGGCAGGGTGCCCGTGCAGGGTGTGGATGGGGCACATTGTCGAGGGGATCTGCATATAAACCAAGCAAGCACATCTCTAGCCAAAGCACGGAAAGCGAGCACTTCTGGGAGCAGGCTGCCAGAACCCCCAGCAGGCCCTTTGCCCTAAAGGTTCCTCCACTTCCCACTGGCGCTGCAGGAAGCAGCCTTCACAAATGACCTTCAGGGGACACTCACCCAAACCTCAGCACCAGTGTCATCTTAGCTATGCCCCCACATAACCCCTCTGTCCCCAGGCAGCAGGCTGTAAGAACAGTACACGGAGTACGGGAGCCTCTCGGGAAGCCTACAGGAATGGAAAGAATTATTCCATTTATAAAATATTAACAGCATTAACGGGCTGGAGGCAGTTCAGTGGTGAAGTACTTGACGACATGCATGAGGCCCTGGATTCGATCCCCAGTATCAAAACAAAAACTACTAGAGTAACAAGACAAGGACCCCCACGTGTAAGCATAAGGAAATGCCTTTCTGGCTGTCTGCTTTTGTTTCCTGCTCTCTCCACGATCACATCAGCTCTTCCCACATCAACGTGAAGGTGCCTATACCTGCTCACTGTGGGTGGGCTCTGGCAGAGGGCTCGGTTCTAGGTTTTCCCACAGCGACAAATTCTCTCTCTACAAAGTTCTCTGCAGATCTACAGGAATCCGGGGTGACTGTCCTCCCAGCAGTGAGTCAGCACTGCATCCACACCAATACAGATTTCATCTTTGCCCTAAAAGGGAAGAAGGCACTGAAGCAGTGAACAGTGGTGTCTTCATCAGCTTGGGCCAGCATAACAGAAAACCACAGGCCGGTGTGCTTAAATAATAGAAAATTACTTTGCTGCAGCCTGGAGGCTAGAAATCCAAGAGCACGTGCCTCAGCTGGTTCTGGTGGGGTCTTCTTCCTGCCTGGGGGACTGCTGCCATCTCCCCGTGTGCCCACGAGGCATCATCCCTCTGCATGCAGAGAGACTGGGAGAGTTCTGGTATCTCTTCCTCTAATCAGGTTAGGTGAGGGCCTCACTCTTACGATCTTACTTTAACTCCTTGAAGGCTCTATTTCCAAACATGCACAACAGAGCATAGGGATTCGGCATACAAATTTGAGGGGCACCAACATTCAGTCCCTAACCATGGCACCTAAATCCTTTTTAGCTATAAAGGAGAAGTAATAGTGCTGCTCACATTTCATGATCTAAACAAAGCCATGTGGCTCCACCAGAAGAGAATTAGGATCCTCCCAAGGTTTTACACAAACAGGAGTGCAGCATCAGTAAATAGCAGGTCTCTGCTTTTAAGAAGTCTACTGGGGGGCCGGGGAGATGGCTCAGTAGAATAAGCACTTCCCTGGCAAGCACAAGGACCTGAGTTCAATCCTCATTTCCACCAAGAAAAAAAAAAGTCTACTGGACATAGAAACCAACAAAACAGCACAGTACAATGCGTGAGATGGTAGAGGTCCGTGCAGGATGCTACACAACACGAGACAATGAGCAGCAGGCACAGTGCTAACACCTATGGATATGTGACATAGTCCAGGCATTACGAAAGTGCTGTTGTGTGATTTTTAGTTCTTGCTAAAGTAGCAACCCAACCTTGCTACTTTTCACGTCAAGATCTTCCAGAAAGAACAGTATCACTGAATGACCTTATCTCGGTTACTCCTCTCTCCTTGCTGGGACAAATACCCGACACCCAAAATGAAGGAAGGGAAAAGCTGATTTAGCTCACAGTTACTGAAGGCTTCAGTCCATACTCAGCTGGCTCCACGGCAGGGCGGCACATGACAGAGAGCAACTGTCCAAGGAGGAGGCGAAGAGCAGAGAGCAAAGGGGAGGAGTAGCCATGACAGGAGCTACAGAGAGCAAGTCTGTCTCCCTGTCCCTCTTAGTTACATTTAGGCTCTCCGCCCCAGGCGGGGTGTAGCACTCATGCCCTTAATCCCAGCAGTACTCAGACCCATAATCCCAGCCTTGGATCATGAATTAATCACAAACTATAAAACTGCGCCTCAGTGACTGCATGAAGCTTTGTGGGGACAAATACACACTAATCCTAACAGACCTGAAGGATGAAGGATTCTGGAAAACTTGATGAGCATTCAGTCCTGCCAAAAGAAGAAAACTCAAGTGGGAAAAGAGAGTGGGGGCCAGAGTGCGGCTCAGCGGTAGCGCGGTTGCCTGTACGCGGGGGCCCTGAGGTCGATGCTCTGCGTGAAGGGAAAATAACAAAGTGCTAGCACCCCACAGGCCTGAGAAGGGAAGGGACATGCATAAAATTGGGGAAAGTAATTTCAGGGACCTCTATAAAACAAAAGGCAAGCTGAAACAAAGACAACATGGAAATAGGCCTTTCAAAAAGCTCTTCTGTGAAAGGGATGTGAGATTCCGGTCTTGGTGATGGTCCTTCCCAAGCACTTTTCTGAGAGCCAGACAGTCCTGGTGAGCACATCCTGGGGATTATTTTATGTTATACGAAGTCTTCTTGACAGTCTTATTATACAGATGAGGAAACTGAAGCTCAGGTCGTCTTCATACACCCAGGTATTTCCAGCTGATGAGACTCACAGCCAGTTATGATCCCCAGGCTGCCTGACTTCTTAGAGCGCCTATCACCTGGGCATGGGCAGGGGTGTCACCGAGCCGTGTAAGGACCCACCCCATCTGGGTCTTCTGCACGCTGGCATGCCTGTCTAACAAGAGGCTGAGACTCGCTCACCTCTGTCAGAGCTTGCCTCTCAGCTCCCTGCCTGCCAGCCCCCAGAGTACCAGATAACAAGACCCCGTTGCTGACACACCGGCTAGGGAGCAGTTGCTTCCCATCGCCCTGTCGTGATGGGATCAGCTGAATGAACACAGAGGTATTTTGAGTCATAGAAATAAAGCTGAAACTCCTCTCCCACTTTCCATCTTTGCTTTATTTAACACTGGTGTCACCACACTCCTACTTGGCAAATACGGCCACCTAAATGGCCTCTCTCCTCCTTCTCCCATCCTCTTCCACTTGCCACTGTGTCTTAGGGAGTCATTTTAACCCCAAATCAGATCACAGAATTCTCCTCCATTGAACGCTACGACCGCTTCTGAATGCTCTTTCTGTATCCTGTTCCCCCTTCCCAGGAAGATCTGTGCATTAATCACTCCTGCCCGTTCCTTAGTCTCCACTTAGACCAAAAATGTCGCCCCCTCTTTTAGTTACCCTCTCCCACACCGCCTTGTGCTATGACTCTTGGGGCAATATCGAAAGTTTCAAGCTCCCTAGTTTGCTCCTGTGCTTGCCTTTGTAGTAAGAACGGGAACTCTACCCCGCTCCCAATCACGCCTGCGTGCCCAGAGCCCACACAGGGCTTGGATTCATGGGAGCGAGCCAATACTCAGGGGAAGAAATCAACATCAGGAGCTCTCTAATGGCAGGCGCTGTTGGAATGAACCCCTGCCGCAAACGTCGCGGCTAAGGAATTTCCGCCTGCTCGCCTACCGTGGTGAAGAACCTACCACCCCCAAGACGGCGCCTTCACTGTTGCGCCACTCTCAGACCTCTGTTTACTCATGGCTTTAGCCCACCTGCTGCCACCGGGAGCCAAATCTAGCCAACAGCCCTTCCCATACCTTTTGGGGCTCACTCTTGCACCTCACCTTGCCCGGCTCTTTCAAGCATCCCGTCCGGGTTTCAATCCATCGCTGTCTGAGGTTCTCCCCTTGGATTGGCGGTGGTTAGGGATCACCAAGGGCCCTGATTTCCTCTTGAAAGAAACCTGCTCAAAGCAGAGAAAAGTGGAGGCTCTCGTCCTCCTTATTTAGGGTTATTGACATCAGGGCTTACTTTGACAGCTACCTCCCCGCCATATTCATGTTTACATATTTAATGTAAATTTGAGTATCAGTTTAAGTAAATGGATTGAAAGGGGTCATTATGCCTGAAGTGGAGCCAGAGCGAGAGATCTCACTGCCTTGTCCCCTCTCTTCATCTCAGCACCCCCAGGAAGCCCTAGGAGAACATCCACAGAACCAACAGATCGCCTTCTACTCATCAGCTTCAAAGATCTTTCCATTTCTGTAGCTATGTCACAGCGTGGACTCACGATATACTTGTGAACCCCAAGTCTTCTGAACATTAAGTACCTGATCATGCTTAAGTGCCTGACGTCACAAGCATTTGTTAATTAGACCAATAGAAAAGAGAGCAAAAGAGAAACAATAGTCCTGTTTTGCCACCCAACCCTCCAATTCCCATTATTCTATCCTGAGCTGAACACTACAAATAAGCACACTACTGTCATTTTTTCCCAACTGTACATACTCTTATATACAGATACACACACAAAAGATACAGTACACACCTTCTCACCAACAGGATGGTACAATACAGTTTGCTTTCTGTGTTCCCACTGTGGCTGACATCACTGTGTGCACTATTCTATCCATATCTACTTCAGTCTTCTGGCCTCCATACATGCCACAGGACTTGTAAACATGGGAGCAGACATAATGAATGGTTTATTAGTACTACATCAAATACATGACAAACACGATAGGATTTGTGTCTGTGGACTTTGTGATCTCCCTGTAAAAGTGTGTGGTACAAACACACATCGTTTTAGGGCATTTCATCACTTCTCTTGATGTCCCTTTAGCTTTTTGTGTAATCTTTTCAATTTATTAATTTAAGGACGCATATTGCATCTCCTTTATGGGTAAATCAGGTGCTGCAGGGAGCCCCGAAGCTAGATGCCCTTCTGTTACACTGATGTGACTGAAGAAGCAGATCTGTTTCTTGTCCTAATCTTGATCCTAAATGCAAATCTCACGTCAAAATTCAACTAAGAATTATCTCGACCTAGGAAATCCTGGAGCTGCTGCACATCAGCCCTGTCACTGAGAGCCTTTTCAGTCCTTCTCACTGCTGGTCCACATGGAACATCCCTGCCCGTGCAGACTGCAAATCCCCCACTGAGAGAAGCCCCGGGGGCCAGGGAGATGGCTCAGTAGAAAAGTGCTTCTCTGGCAAGCGCAAGGACCTGAGTTCAATCCCTGTTTCTGCAGAGAGAGAGAGAGAGAGAGAGAGAGAGAGAGAGAGAGAGAGAAAGAAACAGAGAGAGAGAGAGACCCCAAACTCAGCCGTGACCACCAGCGTCCTGATGGGTTTATTTATTTTACTTTTTTTTAGACACCAGGAATCAAACTCAAGACCTTGCGCTTGCCAGGCGAGCACTTCAGGCCCTGAGCTACCTCCCCAGCCCTGTCCCTTTAGGCTTACCAGGTGGTCACTATTACAACTGGCACCACAACATCCTTGTGCCTAGCTGCCTGTGCACGCCCACAGAAAACATGAGAGAAGTGGAATTGTTTTATCAAAGAACATACACTTTCTAAAAATTATTTTGACAGATGTTATTACCTAGCTCCCTTCCAGAGAAGCTTTAAAAATGTATATTCCCTATAATAGTATCCATTTCTCTTAATCTGGGCCGAACCACGATATTATCAAGCTTTTTATCTTCACCAAATGTGATTTTCAAAACAGGATCTCCTTGTCACTTTTAATTTGCACTCCAAATTCTTAGTACATTTGAACACCTCAGACATGCTGACTGAGCATCTTGAGTAAGCAACAGGCTTTAGTTTTAATAGCTGGACCTCCTTAGTCCATTTGGAGTCTAATTTTCTAGAAAGTGTTTGTTGGTTCTTTAACCCTGCTTTTGTCTGCTCAGACACCAGTTATTCCAACACCGTTTCTAGAAGTAGTGGCTACTTCTCTGCCAAACTGAAAAGCTTCCTCCCACACTAACTCTCCATATCTGCGTTTCTTCCCTCCGGCTCCAGCTCACTGCTCCAGTGTCCTGTCTCTTCCTGCAGCAGCACAACCCTGCTTTAATGTTGCTGCAACTCCAAACCCCATCTCTACATGTGGGAGGGAAAGCCCTCCATTCTCCTGTAAAGTTTTCTTGGCCTACTCAGGCCATTTGCTTTTACTCTTTTTTTTTTTTTTTTTTTTTTTTTTTTT
>NDGN011354657.1:0-13669 GCA_002564285.1 Tympanoctomys barrerae | reverse complement strand
AACTGGGGATTGAACTCAGGCCCTTGTGCTTGCCAGGCAAGCACTTATTCTACTGAGCTATCTGCCTGGTCCCTTATTTCATTTTAATTGACAATAATCATGCATATTTATTGTAAAGTATGATAATTCAATACATCTATACAGTGTACAATGAGCAAATTAGGGCGATTAGCATCACCATTTTCTTAAATATTTATCATTTCTCTGTGTGATTCCTGTCTTCTGATTCTTTGTAAAGTGTTAATATAATATTATAGACTACAGTCATCCTACTGTACTATAGACCACTAGAATTTACTCCCCCTTTTTAACTGTATTTCATTCCTGTAACCCAACTTCCCTCTATATCTCCTTTTCTTTACCCTTCTTAATTAATTAATTAATAATATTATTATTGTTATTATTTTTTTTTTTTGGCCAAACTGGGGATTGAACTTAGACCCTTGTGGTTGCCAGGGAAGTGCTTCTTCTACTGAGCCATCTCCCTGGTCCCCATGAGTCTTCTCCCCAGCCCCCTGAACCATCTCCCCAACCCCCCTTAATTTATAATAATCATTGTTTGGTTCTGTTTTATTTGGGAATCACCCTTTTGTAGCTTTCAGATTTGAGTGAGAATATGGGGTTCCTGTCTTCTGTGCCTGCTCTATTTCACTTACTTTAGTATCTCCCATTGCAGTCCTGTTGCTGCAGAGGGCAGGATTTCACCTTCCATGGCTGCATGAGCCTCCCTGTGTGAATGTGCCCGGGTCTTTGCCCCACCCCTCCCTGAAGGACACCTCAGTTGACTCCATATCTTGGCTGTTTTGAGTGAAGCTGCAGTACACATCGGAGTGCAGATATCCTCTTGACGTGCTGATTTCCCTTTTTCTGGCTATATACAGCCAGGAGTGGGGTGGGTGGGTCCTACTGATACTTTTTTTTTCATTTTGTCAGGAACTGCCACACTGTGTTCTTAACAGCTGTACTAACTTAGTCTCACTAGCAGTGTGTGAGAATTCCCATTTCTCCACATTCCCACCAGCATTGAATACAGCATATGTTTTCATCAACGAAGATCAATTGTGCGTTTATGGTGTATAACATGGTGTGTTGACATATCTATACAGTGCAGAATGGCTAAATCGAGCTATTTAGCATATGCATGACTTCACATACTTCTTCTGTGTGTGGTAAGAACACTTCAAAACTGTTCTCTTAGCACTTGTCAAGTAGACAATATAGTATCACTAACTTGTCACCATGACAGAAAATAGGTCTCTTTAACTTATTTGTCCTGAGTAGCTAAAATTTTGTGCTCCCCCATAACATTTCTAGAGAGAATGTTCTTTTAAAAGCTGTTTTGTTAAATAAAAGAGGGGCAGATGCTCTTTGCAGCCCATGAGGGGACCTTGTCCTATTCCTTGTGGCCTCCCCTTGGGCCAGGAGGAGGCAGAGCTGACAGCCCATAGAGCAAGGCCACCTTGAGTCTGGAACCTCAGCGCTTTGACCATGAAGCCTGGATCTTGTGTGTGGAGCTGTGGCATGGGTAGGTGGGAAGCGCCAGAGAAATCCCTATAATCTATCAAAATGAGTGTCAGGAACACAACCAAATCTATCTTCTTATTTATAGCAAGATTCTAACCCAAGTCTGGCTATGTAAACTGACTTAGAGTCCTCTGCACCTAGACTTGGAATTTGCCTTAAGTAGAAAACATATTTGTTCTTCCCTAAAGAATTCTGGATAGACTCAGCCCCTTCTTAGGCAAGTGCGAGGACCGTGTTTTATTCCCCGACACCACATGCCATGCCAGCCTGGCCCCAGTCTGGCTTCTGCAAAGCCGTTGGCACACAGAAGAAGTGCTTTCCCTGGCTCCAGGGTCTGTGGAGAACTTCAGTTAGCAAGGCTCATGAATTACAGGCCAGAACCTAGCCCTCCAGCGGGGCACGACACAGGTATGAGATGTTGGCCGGTCCTTTGACTACATGAACCTAATGGTAATCACTATACTACTTTGCAAGTAAAACAAGCCTTTCTTCTTTTATTTTTTAAAGAGATTTATTTATTTATTTATTTATTTATACTTTAGGGAAGGGTCTACAGTAGGGTGTTAAGGGTCTCACTACTAGATCGGACTCAGCGATCCGCCTGTTTACAGCCTCCCAAGAGCTGGGATTACAGGCATGTGCCACCATGCTCAGTCTCAATTGCCATCTCAGTGCATCCCAGAAGCTGGGCTGGCACGGCAGGCCTGGGGATTGAACCCATGGCCCCTGTGCCTGCTTGCAGGTGCTTTTGCTATTTGGCTGGTCTTAAAGAGAATTTTAAAAAAACAATAAAAATGAAGGGCCGGCCTGATAGCTCAGTGGACTAAAGTGCCTGCTTCGGCAGAGTGCAGCGGCTGGGGTTTGATTCCCTGTGTGCTGTTCCAGCACTGCCTATGGGGTATACTGAGATGGCAACTGAGACTGGGGGTGGTGGCGCACACCTGTAAGCCTAGTTCTTGGGAGGCTGAAAACAGGAGAATCACTGAGTCTGATCTACATAGTGAGACCCTGTAGCCTATGTACTAAATACAGAGAAAAACCAATAAAAATTATACAGAATTTCAAAACAAGATGATAGGAAATTAGCAATTGTTATTTTACTGCATATTGTTATCTTCAAAGGAGTTGCTCAGATTACCAGATATAGGCATGCAGAATTGATCAAACAATATAAACACTAACTGTCCTTTTCAATGAACTAATAGAAATTGGTAGCGTAATTAGCTAATATATATACATATTACATATATATGAATATACACTTCTCAGGTGAAGAATACAAATGGCAAATACATATATAAAAATATTTAACATCATTGGTTATCCAAGAAATGTAAATTAATGTAATGCTGAGATTCCATCTCACCCCAGAAAGAATGGCTACCATAAAAAATCAACCAATAACAAATGTTGGCAAGGGTGTAGGGAAAAAGGAACCCTTCTCTACTATTGGTGGGGAGTAGACTGGTGAAACCACTGTGAAAACCAGTGTAGAGATGCCTCAGAAAGCAGGAGTATAGATCCCATTCAACCCAGTTATTCCCCTTCTGCATGTTTTCCCAGAATTAAAAGCATCATATCCAAGCAGTGTATGTGCATCTATGTTTACAGCAGCACAATTTGTCATAGCGAAATCTTGGAAACAACCCAAATGCCCATCAAGAAATGGATACAAAAGATGTGGTATTTTTATACAATGGAGTATTACTTAGCTGTAAAGAAAGATTAAATCAAGGCTTTTATAAGAAAGTGGATGCAACTAGGGACCATACTCATAAGTGAAATACATGGGACCCTCATGTGTAAACATTGTATTGTGTCCCTGGTGTAATAAACTGAAAAAGTAGATAAACCTTTCTTTGAATTGTTTTTCCCCAGCTGATCAGTATACAGTGTGAAGTGACACAGTCGCGGGCCCCAGGAATTAGAACGCGGCCTCTTTAGGAGGCCGTTATTCCAAACACCACAAGTAGGTTAAAAAAGTCTTCAAAGTTTTCGAAACATTTTAGAGATTTTTAAAGATTCCTTTGTTCATTTTCTTAGAGTTGAACCTTGCTATTTTTATCCTTTTTAATTCATAGTCAGCCATATCATCCTAATAATTTGCTAGAAGGAATAACTTTGAATCATCCCTCTGTTGGATTTTGAGGTGTCCAGAGTAAAAAAAAGAAAAAAAGGAAGAAAACCCACTTATTTTGTGTGGTGGGGGACTGGCTCATACTAAATTTTGTTCCTAAATCTGAGGTGTCCTGGGAAGGTTTTCTGTGGTTACACGTGCTAGGAGGTGAAGGGAGCTTGGGTAGCGCAGTTACAAGAATCTGCTTTGTTTATATGTGGTATGATTTGGGACAACTGCCAGCCCAGTCCACTCCTATATGTTTATCTTGTGACCACGCAACTCTGCGGTATGTTCCATTTTCTGCGTGTCAGTCTTAAACCCAGAAGAAAGGCATGGCAGCCCTGTTCCTCAGTTCCTTCCGAGATATTGCACCCCCAGCACCTCCCTGCTTCTGAGGTTCCCCCAGAACCTCCCTCCAGGGCGCGTCACAGCTGTGTTTTTCTCACCACACAACGGAGATCAGTCCAGTGACAATAGGGAGATAGATTTGAAATTGTACTTTGGAAGTAAACCTAGAACACACTGCAGACTTCTTCTTGGTGCAAAAGCAGGATAGGATCTCTTCAGAGAGTTGTGTGGGCTGAGTGTGAAGAGGACAGGTAGTTAAGTGGGCGAGAGCAGCTGGAGCAGCTGTTGCTGGTGGAGGGTTAGTGGGCGAGAACAATCCACCCTCCTCTTCTGAGGTAGGACAGAAATCATGTCTGGGTCACAGACACTTGATGCAAGCACTGTGGTGGGACCATGCAGAGCATAAGGACACGGCCCTGCTCTGTGCAAGTGCTCCAGGAGTCCCCCGCTGGCTCTGCTTTCCCAGGATCTCACCGTGCTCCCAGGGTGAGGATGAAAGGGGAGAGTAAATTTCCTGGAGCTCCCTGTGAGTCAAAGGCAAACCCAAGCTTTGGGCCACCTCAGACGCGGCTCTGGGAGACCCAGCCGGGTTGCCCTAATTGTACTTCTGATTTCTGCAGTAATAGTTATATACTTGGTTTTTGAGGAGTTGGAAAGTCGTTGCAATGTTGGAAAAATGTTACAACTCTGTGAGCTGGTGCTCAGGAGCTAGTTGCCTAGGCGTATACTGGCTGGGTGCCAAAAGAGGGAATTGTTTTTACAAACCAGATTTTGAGTTGCAAAGCAAATTTGCAATATTTGGTTTTCTATACTTTGAGTTAACTGGCATTAGAAGGAGGACATTAGTTCTAAGGAGCCCTACAACTCCATGTGTAAAATAACCCCTCTGCAGGCTGCTTAACACGTTTCAGCGAAATTAATTCAGGGTTAAAGGCAAAGCAACATAACTTACAGAAAACAGAAGTGGTAAAACATTATTTGGCAAATCATTTAAAATGTGCCTAATGCCAATAGCAAAGGGTGAGAAAACTTAATAGGCGTGGGAAGAGAGGAGCAATTAAAGGTGTCAAGAGATCCACAAAAACGAGTGACATCCAAGGGACCGAAATAGAACTAATGAAGAGGTGCCGCAGGGAGAGGTGACAGCGCAGCACAGTAACCTCGGCTCCTCCTCCATGTGGCTGGGAGTGGCCCTGGGCTGGCCCGGAGCCAGCAGGACGGAAAGCAATAGAGTGGAAGGAACGGATGTACTGCCACTGTGACTGAGGCCACGGAGCTCAGCCATGATGCTTCCCACACTGCACTGTGTCCCAGTCAAGTGGCTTGTGAAAAGCCCAGGGTGAAGTCTGAAGAATTGAGGGACCCTTAAAAAAAAATCTCAGCATTTGTACGCAGGTAGGATCTTGAGGCTGCTCTTTCAAGATTTGTGGCCCCTGCTGGGTATATCCTGCGATTTGAGGAGCATGGAGTCCCTTCATGGTTTGGTTCTGTTGTGCGGCATGGCTATGTTCAGAGACGGTCCGGCCTCTTCCTACGCGCCTTTTGTACCTGGGCCTAGTGGCCACAGGGAAGGCAGGGCATAGATTCAAGGCAGGAGAAGGATTGTGTGTGTGAGGAGAGCTCACCTGCTGGGACTTGGAGGGGGGAGGATGGAGAATGGCCTCGTGCCGCTGAGAGCTGAGTGGCTTCAGCCACGGAGTGCACGGGGTTTCAGACCTCCAGCCACAAGGATAGGACGCTGTCACAACTGAGAGGAAGCCAGACAGGTCCCTCGCCCCGTGAGCCAGCTTGACTTCCCGTCAACAGCTTGACTTCAGACTTGTAAGAGCCTAAGTGGAGAACGTAGACACTCTACACGTGAACTTCTGACCTAGAAAACCATACGCAGATAAATACATGTTGTACGAGCCGCACAACTGTGGTAGTTTATTATGTCTCAACAGAAATGCTGTGTAGAGCGGCCAAGTGAATGCCTCTCTAAGCTAATTTTATAAAAAGTATTTTTATTATTGGAGTTCAGTGAGACATGTTTTCTTTCCTGGGTGTGACTATGCTGTGACTAATTCATAAAATATTTTAAATAGAAGTTATAAGTTTTAGTTGTACATTAGGAATCGCCAGAAGATATGCCATTAGAAATTAAAATTCTTCAAAGTAAGCATAGCGGTATCCCTTACATTAAAAAAAAATTGACCCTGAGAATTTCCTCTTAAAAGAAGCTGTCCAGTTCGTCCTGGTAGTCTTACTCTTACAGAGATCATCAACAAATACAAAGAGCATGGAATACAGTTTTAAGTGAATTTGGCCTTAAAACTTGGCAGCAGAGGAAAACCCCGGTGGGCTGCAGTTGGCTCCGCTTCCTCACACGGCCACTGCTCAGTGACCACCGCACAGCGCAGCAAGCTGTGTCCGCCCACTGTTCCCAAGGCCACGTTGCCCTGTGATGTGCCTTCACAGGTGTTTCTCTATAAATACAGGAGCTTTGTGTGTTAGTCAGCTTTTCATTCCTGTGACAAAATACTTAAGAGCAGTCAGCTTAAAGGAGAAAAGGTCCGTTTTGGCCACAGCTTCAGGAGTTTCAGTCTGCAGTCTCTTGGCTCCACCATTCCTGGGACTGTGGTCAGGTAGAACATCATGGCAAAGCTCATGGTGGCCAAACAGAGGCTGGATCAGGGACAGAAGGGACCCTGCAGGGCATACCTCAAAGCGGTGTGCCTGTTTCCTCCGGCAATGTGCAGCCTCCCAGAGGCTCCTCTGTTTCCCAGTGGGCCGTGACGCTATGAATCCCTTTGTGGTTTCCCTCATGAATCATGATCCTCCTGCCTCCCAAAGCCCCTGCCTCTCAACACTGCTGCTTAGGAGAGGAAACCTTCAACATAAAAGCTTTTGGGGGTCTTTCTGAGTCAAACCGCAACACCGTGGCACGCTGAGAAATGCCCCCCACCCCCGCATTAGGGAGCTGATGGCTTAGCCTGGACAAGTTATTTCCAAGAGAACATGTGGTATGGCTTTCTGGGTTTCGCCCTTCTCTCTTTAGAGGTTATTGGTGTTTTTGTCCTTTTCATATAGAGTAAAATAAATAATTAGCCATCTAGAAAATGGACTTATAGAGATAAATCTCCTTTCTGAGACTTTGGAGTTAATAACAGGATCGTTTTCTTTGAAACCTCTATTCAAAACCGTTTTGGTCCATTTCTTCTTTTCACTCTTCCAGGGTGGGAAGACAGAGCGAGTACTCGCAGTTTCCACGGGCAGACAGGCATAATAATAATCAAAGAACATGAGGCTGAAGCCAAAACCTTTGCCAGACTCAGAGAAACAAATTGCACCGAAAAATCATCGCAGACTTCCTGGCTGTTGGGATGACAGCCTTATTGTGTTTCTCAGCCCGGTCTTTCTGTTTTTCTTATGGCAAATGTCACATTGTTGACTTTCCATCGTGTAATGTAAGAAAGAATGATCATTAAGCAACCTTTTGAAAAAACAAACATCTTTCGTTGGTTTGTGAGAGATTTGGAATAAAAGAATTTCTGAAAATGATTTCCCTATATTTTAGTGAAAAGCCTGTGTTATTCTGGGGATGCTGGTTGGCTTGCTGTAAACTGGTTGTGTTACTTGGTGTCAAAAATCATACAAAATTAAAGTATATGGGATTTCTATTATTTTTAGAGCAGAAAACTCTTTTTTGTATTCTTAACAAGCATAGCAGGATTCACACAGACTCAGGCAGGCTCAGAGCCACCACTCACAGACATTAGCTTCATGTGGCAAAAAGGGTTTTCTTTATTTTTTAACAGTTGATTATTTTTAATGGACAAAAGAGAGTTTTTTTATTCACACCCTGGTGAGTACCTATTTTCTTTCACGGTGAGTTTCATGATAAGCAGAAAAGGAGACTTCAGTGGATCTTCCTGCTCCTTTGCCCTGTCACCGGCCCTCCTCGGGTGCAGGAAATCGGCCCCCGGGTTTTTCTGACTCCCTTTCCAAGCTTAAGCTGCTGGTCGTGTTCTGCTGGTTGTGTTTTTCTGTTCCTTTCTTTCTCTGAGACCCGTGTTGTGTTTTTACTTGAATAATCCAAGAAGCAGAGGCAATCATACAGCAGGTACTGTAGTCCTGTTCGGTGTTCACCCCGGAGGCAGATGAGAACTAGGTGAAGAGGGCAGGGAGGGGGCTGCTGTGCAGGGAGAACAGGCGCGGCTGGGGGACTGTCTGCGTTCTAGTAGGAGTGGGAGGTCGGGAAGGAGGTCAGGCCAGAGGATGGGGTTTGTGCTTATGGAGAGCGCTGATTGGCTGCCGTGTGAAGAGCTGGTCAGGGGAACAGCAGAGTACAAGACAATCCCGAGGCTGTTTCCAAGACCCCACAAGGGCTCGCATTTCCTTGGACTTAGGAGGTGGTGGAGCAAATGGAGTGGCGAGACTGCAACTCTGTTTAGGAATTTAGGTACGCCGGATCCCAGACTGTGGATGGACTGGCGGGAGCAGATGGGTGGGCTGGGGGGCACTGTGGAAGATCCTTGGGCTGAGGTTGGCTATGCGTTCTCCAGAATCTAGAACTTAAAAAAAAATTCTTTGTTTCACGTAGAAAGCCTGCATTCCATTTTGTGGCCGGCTTAGCCCACTCTGGGGGCGGGGCCCACATCAAACCGTGGTCCCTGTGTGCTTGCCTAAACCTGCCTAAGCAGGCGCGTTAGACCACTGAGCTACCTCACAGGCCCCTGCATTCCGTTTTGGATGTAATTAGCTTAAGATTCATTTTAGGCAATGGAGATATGTCCAGGAGACGCCATGTAGCTGGTGCCTTTCTCATATAGTGAAAAAAGAATTCGGGAAATAAGGTAGAATTAGAGAAATAAAATTTCTACGATTGGGCTGGGGCACAACCCAATAGATCAGTGGCACAGTGCCTGCCTGGCAAGTGCCAGGTCGTGAGTTCAATTCCCAGCATAAAAAAATCCTATAGGGTTAAGGCAAAAAACAAAAACAAAAACAAAAACAAAAACAAAAAACAAACCAAAAAACCCCCAAAAAACAAACAACAACAACAAAAAAAACCAAACAACAACAACAACAACAAAAACCCTCAGAAATTTCAGGTTGCCAATTCAATTTTCAAGACGTTCCTTCCAAATACTGTAATTTCACATTTTCCCAACACATTGTGGCAATATTTTAATTTGCTATAATTTCTGAGAGACAAAAATGGTAGGAATGAGAGGTAGGTAAAGGGGACTCAGAAAGAGCCCCATGACACAGGCCGTGGAAAGGGCGAGTGCGCCGGTGAGCGCCTCCTGGGCCTTATCCTGGCTGCCAGGGGAAGCAGGGATGGAGAGCAGGTGAGCGGTCTGATCCAAACCTTGGAAGCACAGCAGACAGCAGAGGGGAAGTACAGAGCCAGCGTGCAGAAAACATGTTTTCCCACAGCTCCCTTTGGAAGGCATAATATTGAGTTTGGTTTTTGAGCAGAGAGAGAGACACAAAAAACCCCATGGTCCCCCCTATGCCTCTGTCCTTGGAATAATTTTTAAACAGACCCTTAAAATGAGGTGAGTTGTTTTCCTAGAGAAATATCCCACACAGCGGGAAAAAGAAGCTAAATCCAAATTCAGTATCTACCTGTGTATTATTACCTATGTTTAAGTTTACCCTTGTTATGATTACATGATGGGATTTCTATGAGAAAGACGAACTAGCTATGAAAATTTATAAGGGGGCCCACCAGATAGCTCAGTGGACTAAAGCGCCTGCTTAGGCAGAGAGCAGGGACCGGGGTTCAATCTCCAGTGTGCCATGCCAGCTCCATTCCTGGGGTGCACTGAGCCGGCAACTGAGACTAGACCTGGTGGTGGGCACCTACAATTTCAGCTGGGGGGCTGAAAGCAGGAAGATCACTATGAGTCCGACCTATGCAGTGAAACCCTGTAGACCTTATACTAAACACATAAAACATAAAAGAAAAAATTTGAAAGTTCTCCATTTGGATGCTTTCTTTTTCAGTCAAGACTGTTTTTTGACTAGAAATGTAAATCAGGTGAGATAACATTTCCTCCATATTTTTAAGCCCTGTCATCAACTAGAACAGAAAATGAGAAAACGGAGCTTGTTAAGGATGACTTCTAATGCAAGTTTACGTATCTATGCATTTTTAAAGTCATAAAGTGATAGAGACAGGTAGTGATAAGCTAAATATTGTTGACTAAAATATGAGTTTGGGTCCAAGTGATTTCATCTAGTTAGATATTTGGCTCCCTTTCAGAAACGGGAGGGGCTGGGGAGAAAGCTCAGTGGAATAAGTGCTTGCCTAGAAAGTACAAGGTCCTGAGTTTGATCCCTGGTACCACAGAAAAAACAAAACAACCCCGAAGTGGGGCTTGTCGACTAGCCCCAAAGGTTTGTGGGTACTCCTCTCTCTGTTCTGTTCGGAGCTATCCACTGACGCGGACAGTAATACTCACTGGTTACAGGAACAGGGGTCCCTGTTTAGGCGGTCTGGTTCAGGGCTGAGGGAATCAGCTTTTGGGGATGCTCAGACTCGGACACTACGCCCATTGGCTTTTGAGCACATGAACACAGTCTCAAAGTTTATCAAATGGAGAGAGAGAAAAAAAAATACAGAGGAGTGTGTTTGTTTCTTTCCTTCTTTCTTTGCTTTTCTGGAACTTGGGTTTTCTTTCCTACTCCCTCTTCCCCTGAATTTCTGTATCTTTTTGTTGGCTTTCCTTTGGCATTGTCTTTTTCTGTAGTTGGCTTTTTTTTTTTTTTTAAGAATCTTATTGTTCTCAGAGTTCTTTTCTTTCAAATCATTTGCTCCTGTCTCCTTTCAACCGAAACCACAAGCTGATCATCGAGCCGGATGGCTTCCTAGGTAAAGAAATGTGTCCAACTAATCGGCTAAATACAGGTGCCCCCACTGAGCCGGTAGCTTTCTGTAAAGAATTCTCAGTGCTGTCCTCTCAGCCATTCACCTTTTCTACTGAACCTTTTTCTTTTTCGTCATAGAAAATGCTTTGTATGTCTTATTATGGTAGAATTAGTGATAGAAGAAAATATGGAAACTTGTCTTTGAGAAACAGTTAGGATGACCTACTTGGAAAGATTTCCTCTTTATTACTTCAAATACATATTTCACTTTGCCTAGTGTATCAGTAACTCAAAGCAAAGTTGGTTCTGTCCTCTGGCCTGAGCCCATGGAAATTAGCTGGATAGATGAGAAGCTGGGGTTGAGGGCCAGGCAGATCTGGGCTTGAATTCTCTTCTTTTGTACTGTTCTTTGGGGTACGTTTTCTCACCTAGCCATGAAGCTGCTCCTTTACTTGCAAAACACAAGTGTTAATGATACAACTGGTCTAGTGTTGTCAGATGATTATTGCTAGGTGGCCGGCGCACAGGCCCAGGCACTGGACTTTGACTCTAAGATGAGCTATTCTGGGTGCTTCTTGGTGTAGCAGAGGTAGTGCCCTCACCGTGCCTTCTAGAGGTGATAAGCGTGAGTGAGTTCTGGGACCCAGGAAGTCACTGTTGTCATAAGAATTTTTTATTCTCTTAAAGTAAATGTGAAAAGAAACCCTGAGCCAGCGAGAGGCATTTCAACATGTTTCTTTTCTTTTCTTTCTTTATTTTTTTAAAAATGTATTTAGGACAGGGTCTGCAGGTCCTGCAGGGTCTCACTACACAGACTGAACTCGTAATGATCCTTCTGTTTTCAGCCTCCCAAGCGCTGGGGTTACAGGTGCGCACCATC
Organism: Tympanoctomys barrerae; assembly: GCA_002564285.1. NCBI lineage: Eukaryota > Metazoa > Chordata > Mammalia > Rodentia > Octodontidae > Tympanoctomys > Tympanoctomys barrerae. Next base: position 1,940 of record NDGN011354657.1, on the reverse strand, counting down.
ACGCCCAATCTTCAATGTGTTTCTTAGAGAAATTTTTGTGATTTTAGAAACGTGAAAAGATGTATCAGAATATTATAAGTGGGACCATGCTCAAAAATTAAGATGAGTCAAATTTTTCTTCCCATGGTTGAAGGTGTAGTTCAGGGTTACAACAATTGCTTAATACGTTCAGTGGCTGCAGTTTGATCCCCAGCAGCACAGGAAACAAACAAACAAACAAAAAAAACCCCAACTCTGTCCTATTAGACATTTCTTCAAAATAGCAAATTGACTTTAATTTCTGGTAGATCGAATAGCATGATGTTGAACATACTTAATATATAACATGTGACAATAAATGGGTGTACTCCACCATTGAAAAGAAATTTATTTGGTTATACTTGTCATATGTACTTGTTATATTTATGTACATACATTAAATTCATCTCTATATGCTTCTAATGTAGATTTTTAATAATTGTGAACTTTTTGGGGGGTGCTGATGTTGGGCTGCGTTAAGAACCACTTCTCCTTCTCTCTTTCACCCTCCAAAAACACTGCCAGCGCTTGCCAGTTAGAAGCAGATTTGGCTCTGGTGACTGGCAGGTAACTGAGACAGCTCCTGTGGGTCAGCTGCTGTGACCCAACGGTGCACCTGCAGGAGCCACGCTGTGTCCCACGAAGGACCTGTGACTCCACGGGGGGGGGCAAGCGAGTCCAGGAACTGCAAGCGTGTGTTGTCACCCACTTACTAAGTTTTCTGCACAGCGGGACCTGCTGGGCCCTTTTACCGGGTTTTATTGTCTATCTAGACAGAAACATCACACCCCAAAAGCTTTCTCAATTGTCATTTCTCATTGATGACAGAGGGGGGACATTAATACCTGGTTCCTTGAGCGTGTGCCTGTGTTCAAGGACGTATAATAGTTTGAAAATGACCTTTTGATAAATCTATGTTTTATTCACAAGGACCTTAAAATAATTGAGGGCACTTGCATGTGCCTATACACATATATCATGGGATACAAATATTACAAGTACAATTCAACGGAACCTCACAAATGTGAATACTTAAGTAGGGGTGTGTGTGTGTGTGCGTTTACTACAGTTTCAGGGCTCCGGTCGGGTGCAGGTGGGGTGCAGGTGGACAAGGCTGGGAGGCTGTCAGTAAGAGCTGCTCTCCTCCAGCCAAGGTTGTGGCTTGGTAAACAAGAGGTTAATGGAGGGGGAGGAACAGATAAAGTAAATAAAGTCAGTTAATTGCCGGAAGCAGTTGCGAAGCAACTGCAGCCAGGGAAACAGTCCTCTAGAAGCAGCCAGTCGGGAGGAGCAGCGAGTGACAACGCAGGGTCTGCTGGCCTTCTCCCCCTTCCCCGCTGCCCTGCCCGCTCTGGGTTTGTCTCTCCCTCAGTCCTGGGTCTGCGGCTTTCTTCTTTCTCTCTTCCTCTTACTCAGTCCCTCTTCATTCCCACCTCGGTGGTTTTTCTTCTGCATAAGCGCCAAGATTTACAGTCAAAACTAGTTTGTAGAAGCAGCAAGGATCCTTAGCCCTTTATTCTCCCAGTGCTCTGCCCACTGCCAGGAAGTGTCTGTGGCCAAGCCGGGCTGCACGTGGTCCTGCCCACCTTGTTGGCACTTACTGTGCGAGCACAGGGGCTGGCCGAGGGGTCTTCTCTGTGTGTCAAATATGGCACCATAATCCACGCAAAGAAGCTGCATTTATCAACATAGAGACCATCAGAGCTAGCAGGAAAACTTGATGTATCACAGGGAATGATCTGCATGTGTGTCAGAAAGTCACTCATATGAGAATACATGAAAGGACACACACTCACACACACACACACACACACACATATGCACTGTGTAAGGTGCTCTATATTTGCTACTCTCTGAAAAGGGATGGAGATGAGCATTGGCTATAGCCTAGATGGTATATATATATATATATATATATATAT
>NDGN011354629.1:0-10372 GCA_002564285.1 Tympanoctomys barrerae | reverse complement strand
TTTTTTTTTTTTTTTTTTTTTTTTTTTTGTGGAACCAGGGATTGGACTCAGGCCCTTGCCCTTGCTGGGCAAGCACTTATTCTACTGAGCTATCGGCCCAGCCCTGAAAACCCACATTACTGCTGGCCTTTAGTGAAGAAATTGCAAATGCGGGTGCAGCTGTCTCAATGGCCAAGATTACCCAAGCAGCAGTTCATCATACTAATAAATGTCTGGGAGCACATGCCCGTCACTGTGAACAGCGCTTGTAATTCTAGAGGCCAAAGGGAACTTATATTAGTCTCATGATGTCTCAATACATTGAGAATTTTGCATCTAGTCTTAAAATATTTATGTAAGTTTTTTCCTAAAGTGTGTGTGTGTATATGTTTATATATGCATATATATAAATATATATATAGTTTTGGAGAACTCTATATAACCTAAACTATTAATAATTTTTTAAAATCAATAAGAAGAAAGATTTACTTATTTTGAACTATGAACATTTTATCAGTGTTTACAATCTAAATTAGATAAATTGCAATATGTTATAATTTCTGTGTGACTGTCAATATGCTATATAATCCTGTTCATATAAATTATGTTTCCTCAAATAGACATATTTATAATACTCTCTTTTTCACATTTTTTACTTGAATGTGGAATTGATCTGTAATCCCTTATACCTATTTTAATTGTATGCATAAATTCCTTTTTTAATTTTTAAAAAATCACTGATTTATTTATTTGGTACAGGGCCTCACTATGCAGCTTGGACCCGTAGTGATCCTCCTGTCTGACTCCCCAGTGGTGGGATTATAGGCATGCACCACTACGCCCGGTTTTGGTGGCCGGCGCAGCACGCCTGGTACAGGGGTTCAAACTCGGGCCCTCGTGCTTACCAGACAGTCCCGTAGACTGCCGAGCTATCTCCCAGCCCTAAGAGAGCTTGGTGTACTGTATAAATATTAATGCAATTTTTCTAAATAAACTCCACCATGACCACTTGCCCTGCTCCATACGAAGCATCGTCCAGCTCTCGCACAGCCGAGACCACGAAGGCACATCTCCTGCCGCAGTGCTGAACACTTGACATTCTGCCTGCATTTTAATTTTACCTTCATGACTCATCTCTGCTTTCATTTAAACTAAAATTTGTGTGCAACCCAGGAAGGTGAAAAGATTACCGGGTTGGAATTCAAAAGAATGACTCTGAGCCGACTTCCTCCACTTATTAAATGAGCACAGTGATGTGATTTAACTTCTTGAAGGCTGCTTTTCAAATTATAGAATAATGATAGTCAGGGTTTTCTGCATAAAGTGCAATGACCAAATGAAATAGTAATATAAGAAGAGCTTTGATAAAATCAAAGGCTTGCACAAATTTATGATGCTCTTATTACCGTGATCACAGGAAGTAGTTTCATTAATTTCATAGATTTTTTTTTCTCAAAAGAAAGTAGCCTTTGACATGAAGCCAGATCTGCTGTTTCTGTATTACTGAAAGTACTTCTGTCAGTGCTCTCTTTACTTTTCAATCTTTACCAGAAGCATTATTTTATATCACCTACTCCCTCTGCTGTTCACATGTTCCTAGATTCACATCCTGTTGAATCAGGGGTGAGAAACAGAAATAAAGCCAAACAAAATTCACCTCTGTGTCACCTAAAATATGCTTGTAATTTTCTCTTTCTTCCTTATGATAGATTATTCAGTCATTTTGTATTCAGTTTTGATAGTTTATAGAACTGTGCTTTGATCTTTTAAAATACCACTCTTTTGGGTACACTTTAAAGCTTTTAATTTTAGTAGCACATACTGTAAAATGCTAGAACTTGGAGCGCTTTTTTCTTATAAGACAAAAGATTGATCCATTGATGGTAAGATGGTAGGTCATGAGCAACTGTGGTTCCTCCTCTCTCTGGGGATGTTTGTTAACTAGATTCTGAGTACTAAATGAATAATTGTGAATTTTGCTGCAAAATGAACTAACAGCTTGGGTGAGCACTTTTTGTGAGCCTAATGTCTCTGGTGCTCTGAGCTCTAAATTTTGTTAAGCTCAGTGAATTTACGAATCTTACTAAATGTTCAGAATGGTATGTAAGACTCAGAGGAACCCAGTTTTCTCTGGACTTAGTATCCTCAGGGGTCTACTACTTGGGTCATAATTTTCCTTTAAGTGTATGTTTTAGGAAAGAAAGAAACAGAAATGCTCTCATAGTTCTTAAATTGAGTATAACCATTGTCTCAGGGTAATAACATCTTCAAACATCTTCATGGTAATCATCTACCAGCAACTTTTTGTTCCAAATTCCATCTATTTTATTTTGTTTCTTCACCATGAAATTAAATACAGAGCATTCTGTTATGCTGTGTGTGTATCTGTGTGTGTGTGTGTGTGTGTGTGTGTGTGTGTGCATATTGTACTGGGAATTGAAATTGGGGCCTTAACCATGAGCTACAGCCCCAGTCATGTTTAATAAGTTACTCTGGTTGGGCTTGAACTAGTGATCCTTCTCAGCTTGGTGTAAGGAATGGCCTTCAGGCATGGGGTTTGTTTTCCTTCTGAGCATTTTCACACCAAAGGGCAGACCAGTGGGTAGTAGCTGTGGATTTTCTAGGATTCATTTTTGGGGAGTCTTTCTGGACAACTTTAAGACAAGGAAAACATGATCCAGGGACTAAGGAGTCCCTTAGCTCCATGAAACCAGATATCTTTCCAGCTAGCAGCCCGCCCGTACTGCTCATGCTCGTCTGCACTAAATTTCCTGGCTTGTTGGGCTCTGCATCAGTAATTATAGCAGTTAGGAACTGCTCCTGACTTTCCTGTTCTCTCCTTGGCTTGTGTCTTTATATACAAAGAGGAACCCTAAATCACTGGCATGAGCTGCAAACAATGCTTTCACTTAGAGAATACTCTCAATCATCTGTAGGAAAATGGATGTGCGTTGTGTCCATGACGCCGGATGAAATACATTAGGAGGTTAAGTATCACATTGTTTCTCTAGAAGAGAAATCCCAAGTATAAATAAACTAAAGAGCAAAATAAAATAGAGATGATAGGAAACAGAAGGACAGACTTGGTGGGGATGAGAAGGGGTCTGGGGACAGGTGAGAAGAAGAGCTAGGGGAATGGGAGGGAGGTAAAGAAGGTCAAGGTGGAATCCGTGCATGTATCAAACCCCACAATGAGTGTGCTTGTTAAGTGCTGCAAATATGTACTACTAATACAAAATAATGCGAAATGGCCTTTCTCATTCAATTCTCAGGGGCTTAGGAATGGAAGCACCTGCAGCTACTACACGTCATACCAACAGCTGAGTGGTCAGGGTGAGGGGGATGGCAGGGGAGAAGCACGCCCTGTCCTAGGACCCTGTGGGGTGGCTCACCTCAGAGATGGAGGATGTATTCAGACAGTGTTAGTGAAAAGGGTCCCAAGGGCACCCCCATCTTCTTATGAGCCTCTTTTAGTGAGGAGCATGTGCACGCTGGGAAGGAGAACATTTTTCTGAAACAGGCTAAGGAACAATTCATGTAAGACATTGACGTAGAGATAAATGATCCTACTGACCATGACAGAAGATGCAAAAGAGGAACAAATAAAAGGTAAGATACTCCCTGGGGAGTCTAAAATGTCTCTGTAAAAGGACAGAGATGAATAAAGTGGTCTGAGATATGACATTTCTGGGAGCCTAGTGAAACCTCCAGCTTCTACGATGTCCATATTAGCACAGTCTGATCAGTTGCCACAGAGTGGCTCTGACATATGTGAGCCCCTGGACTGGCAGAGGTGATCAGTGGGCCATCAGATGGGAGCCTGGCCTCCCCCTGGTGACAAATGAGGGGGCTATTCAGCTAGTGTCAGTCTGGCGATGCCCCATGGTGTCTGCAGTTCACTAGGTTTTGGCCTCACATAAGGAATTTCGATCATTAAAGGAGATAGTGAGCCTCTGCTTGGAGCCCTACATATTGGTATTATTTTGTGGCACTAATGAATTGTTTCGTCCCTACCAAGATAAATCAAAGGCAAGCCCTTTCCTTGGAAAAAAAATCAAGGCAGGGCATGATAGCATATTTTCAAGTTCAATCAGGGTATCTAGGAGACAGATGATTAAACACAAAATTTTACTCTTTTGAAGTGAGCTTGGAGAAAAGCACAATCCATCTCCCACTCCACAAATGGAGGTTAATGATGCCCAGGCCCCTGGTTGCATCCCAGGGCTGCCCTGCTCTGTCCCGGCAGCAGGGTGAGGATGGGGAACACAGACACCTTGTGTATCAGAGAGCACTGGTCGTCAGGCAGGGCAGATGACTACCTCAAACTTGGCTATTAAAGACAGCTGAAAATGGTACAAGAAGGTATGTGTAAGTACAGAAAGAGCTGGGGAAACCAGGAAAGGATGAATTCAATACCCAAGAGAGAAATCCTATCACCCTTTGCTGAAGCAAAGAAGAAAGAATTCTTGGAGTCAAAGGGAATCTGTATAAAGAGCTCCACATGCAGGTGGTTTGCTTTTTGGGAGAAGAGTAGACAAGATGACCACAGATGCTTGACCAGAAGCCACACTGGGGGAAAAGCATGACTTCACTGTCCACCTGCTCACTGGTTTTTACCAGGTGCCACCCAAAGCCTGGGGCTTATTGGAACCTTCCTATCACAGAACAGAATGAAAAGATAGAGTGGGAGACAGAAGCATACACACAATATACAGCACCTATGGCCCTGGCACAGTGGGCAGTTGGTACCCTCACACCCCAGGGCTAGGTTCTGGATGCCTTAATGTCACTGAAGCTGAGACCTGAAATCTTGTCTTACAGGAAGGGTATCACCCCCCCCCCAGAGTGTGTGCTTTCATACCCTGTATCAGAACAGGCACGGCGGGCATCAAGACAGTGTCTCTTACCCTGGACACCTGGTACACCTTTTGCCCCAGGGTAAGAGTTCCTTCAACAGAGAACTTGGAAGTCATGTGAGTCTTCAACTTTTCATTGTATTTAATTCTATGTTCATTTCTAATATAATGTCCAAATATAAAAGCTCCCTTCGATCGTGGATGGTCCTGGAGCCCAAGGAACTTCCTCTTTACTGAATGTCTTTATGTTCTGTCATGTGGCCACGTGATCATCTCGCCCTTCCTGAAGTTCTCTCTTCTCTTGTTTCTCTGGCTCTGCGTCTCTTTTCTCTTCACTTGCACGTGTTCTTTATCACTCTTCTTCCTAGCTCTGCGTTAAAGGCTGTGGTTTCTCCCAGGTGTTCTTTATCAACCTCACGCTCCTGCATCTCCCTTCCCACCTCGAGGGCCCTTTCATCTCTCAGACATGAATGCCCAGCAGCATTCGAGGCCCCTGCGTCACTCGGACAAACGAGCACCGCCCTGGTTCCTCGAGCGCAGCCTTTCCAAGGCAGAGTTCTTACTGTTTTCCACTCAAAGCTTGCTGTAATTTCTCTGGATTTTCTATTTCAGTTAATGGCTCACTCATCCACTTGGTCACCCAAGCAGATTGCTGAAGTAGTTCTAGGCTTTTCTTCTTTTCTGACTTCCAGATTCATTCAAACTTCAAGGCTTGCCAACTTACTTTCCTAAATGTGTGGCAAAACACACCATCTTCTCCGCAGCTGCTCTGTTCAGTGCTGAGCCATCTCTTCACCTAGACAAGCGGGAGAGCTTCTGGGCTGCTCTGCCCGATCTGCAGCCTCCCACCCACCACCCGCCATCCCTGCCCTGCGCGGGGTCTGCACCTTTGCCCTTCAGCACCGCACTTCTGGGTCCCGGCAGCCTCTGCCCTGTCCCCTCCCGCCCTCGGAGCCTGCACAGCCAGCTCACACCCCAGGCCAGGCTCTCCTTTGCACGTGCCTCCCTGCCTATTCACCCTGTATAACTCCCGCTCACATTGTAGCTCTATTTGGGGTCGCCTTTCTTCCAGCAGCAGCAGCATCCCTGGCTTCCTCTGGGCTAATTCTGCCCACACTCTGACATGCCTCTTGTTACCTGCTGCTGCGCTCTGCCCTTGTGCCTGCTGTTCAAGTGGGAATGAGCTTTCAAGTACTTGGACTCAGCTCACCTGAGATTGCAGTACAAGAAGTTTCAGACTGGAGTCCATGACTATGGTGAGTCCTGATTTTACCCTCATTTATGCAACACACAGTGCAAAGAGATGACTTTCAGTGATGACAGCCGGGGTGCTGATTCATTGTGCTTCTCCTCACACTCCTGTTCTCTACTGCACCACCCTTTGGAATGGAAGACAAAGGATTTTTCAAAAATCCAAATCTGAGCACCATCCTTCTGTCTGGCAAGCAGTTCTCTTATATTTATTTGTACGAAGGACTGAACCCAGGGCCTTCTCCCTGAGCTACCACCCCAGCCCTTCCTCTGCTTTAGTTTTATCTTGAGACAAGGTCCTGCTGAATCACGAAGCTGCCCAGGCTGGGGTCACCTTGCATTCCTCCTGCTTCAGCCTCCTAGAGTGCTGGGGTTACAGATGTGTGTCACAAAGCCCTGCATCTCTATGTCTCTTAGTCTGAAGTTCACAAAACTCAGTGTGGCTGTTGCATTGTATCTTATGCTACAGGGTCTAAACCACCAGGCTCAGGCACCTTGAGTCCCTTTTACCACCACAAATATGCCTCACTTCTTCCTGCCTGGGTCAGTCCCTGTCTTCTTCTTCACCAGGATATGGCTCTGCGGTCCTGGGACATTGGCTTCATTGCACTTCGTTGTTCAAGAAGGGCACTCCTGACAGTCTCAGGCCTCCAATCGTCTTTGGCCAGTACACACATGTGCTTGGCACACAGAAGCTAAGTATGTGATGTCCCACAGAAAGGCGTGTGAGGCAAGGCTGGCTTAAACGTGTGCTATAACAACTTATTAAAGTGCAAAGGAAAATGCTTGTAAGAGTGAGAGGTCGTTTTTAAGTTCTGTGCCAACAGACTATATGGGCTTATCAGTGGCCCTGTTTTATTTCCTATCTAACACTCTCCCTGTGCATTAATCATCCGAATTGACTTACTGGTAGCAATTACTCATAAGCTCGTGTCAATCTAGGTCCGATCTTTCAAAGCAGAACATGCATCCCTTGGGAAGAGACTGCCTCTGTCTCTCTCATTGTCACACCGCACGGTCTGCCCCCGCTGCTGCTTGTGACACCCAGCAGCTTGTACCTGCGAACTGGGGCCGCTGCGTTCTCGGCTGGGCTGTGTCAGCGGCACCTGGCGTCTTAAGCAGACGGCGCTGCTCCGTTTGGCTTTGCTCTCACTGCTGTGTTGCTGTCGCTGGAGCCTCAAGAAGGCAAGTTAATCCCCTTTGGCTGAGAGTTATCCAGTCTGACAGAAGTGCCACAGCTTGGCACTACCCCAGATGCTTGTTTGCATCGATTAATAAAAATATCCAACATTTTTATCAGTAAAAACTGGCTTCCTTGCGGCATTAAGCATTGCTTTTGCATTGAGTAGGGTGGCAAGAGTAAATGAAGTACGAGGGAGTTTACACAGAGGAGCTTTATATTAGTAATAGAATACAGCACCTTCGCGTTTATTTTTCTTTCTTCTTTATGAGGTTTCATCCAATATTATGATCAAATCTTATACTCCTGAGAGCCTGGATGCATGGGGACCTAGAAGGGTTCCCGTGGCAACCGCAGCTGCCTGAAACTGTCCCGGGGTGCTTCCTGTTTTAACTTCACTTCATGTTGGCTATGAAAATGGTAAAAATGAGGAAAATCAGGGGCACGCAAAGGAAACAAGACCACTTGTACTATAATCAGAATAATAATCGTCATTCTAGTTATTTGACCTTGAAGAGGGAGACTCAACTAGAAGAGATTTGATACCCTGGTCGGATCAGAGTGCAGTCGTATAGTGTAGATGTCCTGTGCTGAGATGTGGCTCCTGCTTCGGTCTCAGCAGTTTATCCTGGAGAAACTTCTGCAGCTCGCCACACTCTGCTGTCTGCAACGTACAGCTTATGTGTCAGAAATTTCAGCCAACTGCAGCTTGAAACACGTTGTTACAAAATTGTACTTGCAGCACACAAAAGTTTTTCTCCTTGTTATTCCCTCAACAATACAGTTCGAGGCTCTTCACCTAGCGGCAATATTGTATTCGGAGCCACGAGGCAGCTGATTTGAAGCCAGCCAGAATGTGTGCCTAGGTTATATGCAAACGCCACGGCATGCTGCACAAAGCACTTGAGCATCGTGGGTTTTGGTACGGGGGGGGGGGTCCTGGAACCAGTTCTTGGAGCGCAGTGAGGAACCACTGGATCTGTGAAGAAAGGCGATCAAGAGTTCAAAGTTGGAATTGTATTCACTTGGAGATTTCTTTATAATTTTTTACATCTTTCAGACTTCAATAAATCTTTTGAAAGTAATCCATTTTCAGGGCTGGCAAGATAGCTCAGTGGCCTAAAGCACCTGCTTCAGGCAAGCATAGGCAAGTGCAGGGCAGGGACCATGGTTCCCACCACATGCCAGCCCTGAGCCCCCAACAGTAATAATGCATTTGCCTTTCTTCCTTTTTGCCCTTGCTAAATACTTCCCTCTTGCCTCTCAATTTTTTTTTTTCCTGTCAGGGACAGAGAGGAGAGCTTCCTTACATGAAACAGTTCAGTTTAATAAGCATATGGCAAATGCTGGCGACACTTGTGCTTGAACCCAGATCCAATGTTACCAGCTGTGAGAACCTCCTGCATGCTAAAGAAAGGCCTATGAACAGCCAATTTGGCGGGGGCGCATTCGGAGTGTGTCTGTAGAATGCAGGCACACTGCCAAAGGTGTGTAGCACAGGGCCAGGAATGCTGGCGCACACCTACAACTCCAGCACGTGTGAGGCGGAGGTGGAGGCGGAAGGACCACTTCAAGTTTGATTCCAACCTGGACTACATAGTTAGGTCAAGCCCAGCCTAAACGACACAGCAAGACTTGGTCTTTAACACAAACGTGTAATACAAAGGCTGATGTGTTTTTAATGCATGAAATCATAGATACATAGCAGTGGAATTTGTAAATAGATAAATGGATGGAGGATAACTGTAGACTTCACAGTGTTTTGACTTTCTTTACAACTCCAGTATTGATCAGTGTTAATTTCAGGTGAAACATTGTTGTGAGTTTGTTTGGATCGCTGGGACAGGAAGCAAACTCATAGACAAATGGGAATATTCTTTCTACTGTATGCACACCGCACACATAGATAGATGGAGACCCCAGGAGGTTGGAGTTTGCAAAAGGAGACGCCAATTTTCACTGAGAGCTCCGGGTCAGACTTAAAACACGTAAGATGCAGTGTGTTGATAATCCTTCTTAAAAGATACGGTGGAAAAGACGGTGGCTGAGGGATGGTTTTTATTTGCTGTTCAGATCACATTGCTGAAAAGAATTACGCCTCTCTAGGGCACAGAAAGCTTTGGTGAACCAATCTCCTTTGGGGTCTGGGGGCCTGGAAAAGAGGAGGAGCCCGCTTGTCCCAGCGCGGCAGGATGAAGGGCTAGCTGGGCAGCATGTACCCAAATGCATGCATTAAGTGTGAGCTAAGAGAAGGCGCCGGGCCTGCGTCTGTCTGAGGCAGAGAATCCACAGGGATCATTCCAGTGAGTGATTCATTCCAGGCTCCAGTAAGCGGCGGGACCCAGGACTTTTCTCTCTCCTTCAGGGCAGCGTCCTGGGTCCACACCTTTGTGCCCTTGTCCTTCGCGTCCCTTTGCCTGAGAAGTGCTTTCACCCAGCAGAATCTAACAGCAACGCTTGGACTGGCAGTTACGCAAAGAAATAGCGGTAGCTGAGTTTCTCTGCAGAGTTCAGGTTCGGGCGACGTGGCAGAGGAGGTGCTGTGGTGAGGGAGGCATGAGCGGGGTGTGACAGCTGCCGGCACTAGCACAAGGCACTTCACCCTTCTGGGTCAGCCCTGGGGACAGCGAGTGCTTACTCCGCCCATAACACTGCGCTGTGCAGGTCACCCCCATAAGGTGCGGATTGCAATCGGGTTGAAAGTCGCAGGAGGCACAGAAGTATTCCACGCACGCATCTTGCATCACTAATACTGTGTGCTGTGCTCATATTCTAGCTGGATCATTCTTTTATGTTGTTTGGGAATAGATAGGTAGATAGATAGATAGATAGATAGATAGATAGATAAATTAATTAATTCCTCAAAATTACACCGGGGTTTCTCTTTGCCTGGAAAAAGGCAGGTCCTGTGAATTGAGCCTAAATTCCAGACACACCAGGAATAAACAACGTAGGTGCGAACCCGCGTGAAGCAGGCAGGTCCTAGCCCGCTGCTCCAGGCAAAACCGACAGGAGCTCTGTCTTGGACTTCTAGGGAGACTGAGGGCACCGAGGCAAGGCCAGGCGCGGCTGGGGAGGATGGGGCGTCTCGCGCGGGTGGGCGGGC
>NDGN011354605.1:0-10220 GCA_002564285.1 Tympanoctomys barrerae | reverse complement strand
GAACTCAGGCCCTTGCACTTGCCAGGGAAGTGCTTATTCCACTGAGCCATCTCTCCCGGCCCCAAAAAGACTATTTTAAACAACCATTTCAGTATAAGGCTGTGGCTTTTCTATACAAGGATACAGCTCTTCTATGTGCCACAGCTTCTAAATGAGGCCTGTTCTTTTTGTTGTTGTTTTTTGTATTTAGCACAGGGTCTACAGGGTCTCACTACGTAGATCAGACTCGTAGTGATTCTCCTGTGTTCAGCTTCCCAAGTGCTGGGGTTACAGGTGGGCGCCACCACGCCCAGTCTCAATTACCATCTCAGCACACACTGGGGGTAGGACTGGCACCACATGCCAGAGGGGGATTGAACTCCAGTACTGTACCTAAGCAGGCAGTGTAGTCCACTGAGCTTCTGGTTGGCCCTGAGGTCTATTCTTTTCTTTTCTTTTTTTTTTTTGAACTGGGGATTGAACTCAGTACCCTACACATGTCAGGCAAACACTTATTCTACTGGGCTATCTCCCCTGGGCAAAACAGTAGACTTTTTTTTTTTTTTTTTTTTTGCGTAACCAGGGGTTGAACTCAGGGCCTTGCGCTTACCAGGGAAACACTTATTCCACTGAGCCATCTCCCTAGCCCCAGACTTATTCTTAAAACTAGCATTTTTCCTTTTACAAGAACCTTGCAATCCTTGACAATCTTTCTGATGGTCTCTGAATACTTCCTAAATATGTAATCTCAATGACTGTAGTTATTACAACAGCTAATTATCACTTGGCATCCATGAAAATTATCAGTGGGTCCCAAGTTGGGCCAAACTGAGTTGCTTCTTGGAAATGAGTTCCCAACTAAATGTGTCCAGTTAGCTTTGAACAATAAAGGATGAAAAAAAAAAAGGCATTTTTGGTGAAAGATATTAAACTAGCAAAAGAGCAGAGATGTAGTATTCTGTACCTGTGAGACAGCCATGAGTAACCAGTTTGCCTGTTCAAGATATGACATAAGCTCCAGGTATTGTGGATTCTTTATCTACATAAAACTAGCTCTGCAGATTCTGGACCTTGTTAGCTTGGAGGATGTACTGGCCGTACAGCAATCTAGAGAAATAGCCATGTCTGCATGCCAGACTGTAAACTTAATATGTAACTTTTTTTGAAAATAAAAAACAATAGCAATCCATGAAGCTGTCACTGGTACATTTTATTTAGTCTTTTCTAAGATACTAGGGTATATTTAAAGGCTTTTCTCCCTTGAGTATTAGAATGTTTTCTTATACTACTCTAACTAAAGTACATTATTCAAACAGGGCTGTTTTGTTTTATTTGTTTTTGTTTTTGAAGCTTTATGCTTACCTTGGATTTTATAAACAAGTTGAAAGAGAAGAAATAGCCAATCTGTAAATAACTCAATCAAGTAAACTTGCATGAGCATGGGTGCAGGCCTTGTGGGAGGATAAGGAATCTGCATCAGTGCCAAAAGAATTATGTTGTTATCTAGCATAAGTCTAATTTGAGAAGATACACTGTTATATTAAAGAATAGTGAATTATTTCCATCATTTTCCTATATATACAAGGAAAAATCACCAGAATATTTGCTATGTAACTTCTTCAACCCAAAAACCTAATATGCAATGCAAAATACATAGACACAGATCAGAAGAAAGCAAATTCTTACCAAAACAAGAGGAAGGTGGAATTACTCTTTCTTACTTTAGAATCATCAAATTTTATCACTGGAAAGAATCTTAGAAACCGTGAGTCCAGCACTAACTTTACACATGAGAAAAAATGAGATTTGTGACTTGCATAAGGACTTCCAACAATTTATAGATATAGGTGGAGAAACAGATCTTTTGGGAGATGGTTGAATGGCTTTCAGCCACACTGCTCTGTAATTTCTTCAGCTTCTCTCTAATCATTTTAGAGAATTCTATATTTTCTTATCTCACCTTCTTTTTGTATTTCATTAACTGTTTTCTCAATTAATTGCCTGAAAGTTTATTTTATAGTAATTAATTACTGAACTGTTATGATTCTAAAAATTTAGATGTATTCTCAGAAGCATCCTGAGTATTCTACAAATAAAAAATTATTCTCCTTTTTATATGAACCTAATACATATAAAAATGGCCTAATCATATTTTTTCAAGTTTCTAGAATTTCAGACATTCATTGAAATAAACAGGTAAGACAAGCATGGCTCATTTGCCTCCTCTGAGTTGTCCCTGAGATTTTTTCGGCTGCTGTGCTTTTGTAAAGAAGTCTGTCCCATTGCCATCAATCTCACCAGTTCCTGCTTTCCTCAGGATGGCCAGTTACCACAGATGGATTGCCTATCAGGTTTAAAAGCAGCTGTGCACATTGTTTTGCTGATATTTTGTTCAGTGCTAGAGGAGAAAGAACATGGTGAGAGTCTGGCACAGCACAACTCCCTTTTGTGAAGAAAGAGTCCATCACGGACAATAGACATTCAATAAGTACTTATTGAAAGGGGCAGAAAAACATATCAAAAAATCTCTGGATCATTTGAAAAATGAACTCCAAGCTTCTGATACAATGTTGTGTGGTTGTTATGCCACATATGGTTATTATAATCTACTTGTCAGCAGTAATCCAGAAATACTCTTATTATTGTGCTACGAAATAAAATAATAATACATTTTTACATCTTAATGTATCTGGTGCACCAAATCTTTGTTTGAATGCCAAACACACCATTGTGAAAGAACTGGATGACATAGCATTATGAATTTTCTTTAGATAAGAATAATTACCTCTCAGATGCATAAAGTGTGATTTGGGCCAAAAGAAGGGAGAAAGGTGAATCTCCTTTTCCATAAGTGGGAACCATTTCACAATATGTTTATGGTAGCTTGAAGGAATAGCCTTTTATGAAGAAAACCATGATATCCCAGGACTTTTTATTAAGTCCAACCAACATTAAGTCCACCAACTAAGAACAATTTAATTCACAGAGCAAGTAAAATAAACAGGAGTGTAGTCTCAACAATTGTGTCCCCCCACTGTGATCCTATTGTGAAGTAAAGTGATTTAGTGGTAAAATCCTTTGCCATTGTTCTGCATTTGGATTAAAAAAAAAAAAAACCTAGAGCTCATTTCCTCTAGAAGTCATCTCCATGTGCAGTGTAGTAAAATGAATGGTAGAAAGACTTTATGATTAAACTCAGTCCACTTTTTAGGTAGTGATAATGGGACATTAGTATTTTTCCTTCATCTTCCTCCCTCTCCATTTAATTTTTTTCTTGTATGTCCTAATCAACTAAAACCTTTTTGGTTTATATATTTAGAGATTATTCCAAAAGTAAATACTCCAAAAGGAAATAGGCAGAGTAAATCATTTTTGAAGGGAACACACAACCAATTTGACAGATAACTATCTCATCGTGACTTTTTATATCTGTAAACAACTGAGGAGCATGTAGAATAGCCAGGTGCTGGCCCTCCTAGTGTAGGTGTCCTAGGACAGTCAAGTTTGATTTTGTTTAGTCCACTGTTTCATATAACTAAACAATCAAAACCGAGAAGAAAGTCTTCCTTCTGTGGTTCTAGCCCAGATGAATGGCAGGATATAACTTCTGTCTGTAATTTTCCACTGTTTTCCCCAGTCCAATTTACATATCTAGGGCTGTGTGTCTCCTGGGAATGCACACTTTAAAAGAAAAAAAAAGATTTGTTACAGTATTCCAGTAACTTTTCTTAGGATGGGCAAAATGCGGTAGTGAAGAAGTAGAGACATATGCGTTATAAATTTGTAATTCTCTTCCTCATAAACACTTAAACCTTTTCTCTCAACCCAATGAATGATTTAAAGAAAAACTTATCTTCGAAAGTTTTTAAAGTTATTTTTAAGCCTCTCCTATTATTTTGCTTTTTGGTAATCACCTTAACAGGTGATAGAGTGGGCATCATTATGAAAAAAATCTCATCATATATGACAAGCCAGAGAGTATGCTCATGGGAAAAATATAAGTTGACAAATGTGTAGTTATCTCTCTAAAAGGAACTGACTCACATGACAGTGCCTGACAACATGTAGCCTGAATGTGAAACACTGCACTGTTTGCAGTTGCCTTTCATTCTCTAGATTTTGTGCTATGACTATAGCCAAGGACCTTTGGAATATAATGTTATCACACAGGAAAAAAGAGAAAAATCCTTTGAAAAATTACATCTAGGTAGTGTAAGGTACCAGTCAATCCAGTAAAATAGGCATCTCTCTGTCTTTTGGGTTTAGGGTTTTCATACACAATAGAGTATTAGAAAATGTCAATGTTTCAAGTACAATCTGGGAGGCTGAAGCAGAAGGATTGCAAGTTTGAACCCAATCTGGGCAATTTAACAGCTTAGTGAGCTCCTGTCTCAAAAATAAAAATTTATAAAAGGGCTAGAAATGTACCTCAGTGCAACATCCTATGTTAAATTCTCCATTCCAAACACAAGAGAGAAAGGAGGAGAAAAGAAGGGAAGAGAGGAAAGAAGAGGAGAGGAGAGGAGAAGAGAGGAGTGGGGAGAGAGAGTGAGAGATTTGTTTTTTATAATTCATTGAACTATCTCAGTATATGGATCATCAGATCCCATAGTGCATTAATCAATATATTTTAAAATTTAAAAAAAATCATTTGGGCTATCCTCTTATCAGTCTGCCTCCTCTCTGTATATCTTACTCTGTTGGGAAGCTTTGAGAGAGGGGTGTGTGTGTGTGTGTGTGTGTGTATGTGTGTGTGTGTGTGGTTTGTCTAGGAGGTAGACAGATTTCCTACCTGGAAATGGCTTGCTATTATTAGACGTTCAGTTACCAAGGGTTATGCAAGACAATTGAAGCTCTGTTTTTTAACAGAGACATGATTCATGCTGCTTGTAGTAACAGTAACCACCTCCGAATGAGACAGAAACCAGACACAGACAAAGGCTGGAGAAATCAATGCTGACTCGGTACAGCCATTCTCCTGATATCCTCTGCCTTCCAATCAGAGCACTTAGATTATCTAGAGAGGAGGCCCCTGCTAATTCTGGATCTTTTCTGTCTCCTGGGGCTGCCAGGTGAAATCATGTGGGCTGAAGCTGTGTACAGGAGAAAACTGGGCCTTAGGAGCAGTGACGTCTGACCTCCTTCCTGAGGCTCTCTTCTATGTTCAGATATACCTGGAAGAACAGTAATTGTTATATGTGCTGTGGCTCAGGATTCTCGGTGGCTTGCACTGAGAAAGGCTGGAACTTGAATGTTGGCTGCCCAAGCCAGTAACTTTTCTCAAGTGATGCTTTGCAGTGTGCAGGAGAGGACAGGAGAGAGAGGGATTTGAGCAGGTGCCAGTGCTTTATTACTGCTTCTTCTAAAACCCCAGTGGAAGTGAAGGGCCTGTCAGCTCCCATACATTTGGAGAGTCTTTCCCGATTCTTCCTGACTCAGTACTCTGCAGAATTCAAAGCACTTCCATGTGCATCAGCCTCACAGCTTTATGAGACAGGCTAAGCACACATTTAGATCAATGCCGTTGTATAGCTAAGCAATTTTACAATTTAGACTGCCCTCTCCTCCCCCTCAACATACCCCAGACTCCAGTCTTCTCTTTGGAGAAGTTTGTAGTTTATGATAACTAATTTTTAGAGAATATTTGTGAAAGTATCACACAACCTTTTGAGTGTCTAAACCAGTGTGAAACATTACCAACAGTGTCTTCCTACCCCCACCAAGGGTGACATCCTGAAAGAGATTCAGAAATCTCAGGATTCTCCCAAGTCAGAAAAGTAAACAGCTTGTACTATGAAAAGAATTCTAATACTTTATGGCAAAAACTGCCTATGGCTCTCAAAAACATGGCCTTTTACCCTGCTAGCCTGTTAAACATCAATAGGTAGCACATCCTTCATTTTCACTCTCAAATAAGTAAATCATTCAAAATAACATGACAGAAAAATAAGGAAGCCATTCAACTTCCCAAAGTCAGTAAAAAAAAAAATGCAGTTTTAAAAATATGTTTTTATATATACAAAATATTTAGAATAAATTTACAGCTACTTTCACTTAATTCAAAGAGAAGAAAGAGGTGTACTAACAGTGTTTGGGCAGAATATCCTGTCTGCTTCTTGTACTGTGGATAACCACTAAGAAGACAAAAATGTACAATGTATTGATTATCAAAACTGTCCTATTAATCATCTGTGAAACTCTCATTCATATTTATTTCTCAATAAAAAAATTTAAAATATTTACCAGTGATTGCTACTAATGATCAATATTTTGATATGTTACCTATTATTATATGCTATTATATCCTATTATTTCACACATTATATAATACAACCTATACATACCTCTTTCAAGTTAAATGTAAGCAACCATTCTTATTTATAAAATAATTGTTAATTAAATATTTTGTTTATATGCTACTTTTTACCCAGGACAGTAGTAAAGTACTTCACACATGAGAGTTCATTGAACTGTTTTCTCTTCTGCTAAAATTTCACAGCCATTTGTTCCTGCAGCTTTATGGAAGAGAGCTATGCTCTTTCCTCTGACATACTCCCTAGCCAGGCATCAGGAGACTAAATTTCTAGTCCTAACCTCGCTGCAGATTCTCTATTGGGGAACCCATTAAGTCCCAACTTCAGATAACATCTAATCTGAAAAACTCTAATCCCCTTAATATCTAGTTAGTACTCACTCACCTGAGAAAACGTGCTCTGTACTTGTACATGTTGAGGCAGTAAAAGAGTTTTACAGGGAAGAAGGAATTCACTGTCAGGGAGTTTCAGGTTGGGCAAGTAGCTGCTAAGCCACTTTGACTTACACAATGTACTGTGACTCCTTACTGACTCAAAGAAAGGATGGAGTACAGGTGGAAGGCATTAGCAGACGCAACACATGCTGCAGGGTTATGCTACCAGCCTGTATACCAGACATAGTAGTAAGCAATCGATCCTCAGATGAGACTGCTTCTTACTTCCTTGTGTAAGAACATAGGCTTTCCTTTTCATTAAGTTATCATGATGTCATGAGCACAAATAGAAATGTTATCATTGGACAGAGGCATTTGTTCCAGCAGTACCTTTTATGGATCCTTTGACATTCCAAGATTATTTTATCTTTATGCATACCAAGTGCCAATTAAATATAGATTCTTGGTTTTTCCTGAGAGCAGGGCTGCCTTTTCTCTCCTAGGTCTATCCTTTATGCAAAGCTTTAGACACATATTTGTCAGGGAGAGGATAATGGTGTTGAGTATTATTTCTTCCCAATACAGTGATGGTAGGGGCCAGGGAGATGGCTCAGTAGAACAAGTGCTTAAGGGCCTGAGTTCAATCCCCAGTTCTGCCAAAACAAAAATGAAAATAAAATAACAAAGGGATCCAATATAGTGATGGTGCATTCCACCTGGGCCTTTAACATCCTAAACTTTCACCTATCAAGCCACAGTATCTGTCCCTAGTAATCAATGGCATAATTATGTATAGCATCCAACCCCATTAAAGGGATACACAAGATGCTTGTACTTCAGTGATTATAAGACAAGGTCTATGTCCTAGTAGATTTACACTCAAAATGATACAGAAAATAGGCATTAAAGTACTATGTTACCATGTATCTAAATGCTAAATGAGTAGCACTTACATATGCACCAAGGCAGTCTTCATGAGGAAAAGTTTCATTAGGAATACGTTACCACATATGGACCCTGAAGAAGAAAAGGTCTAGAAAAGACCTTTTCTAGAAAAGGTCTAGAAAAAAGTAATACATGACCCCTGATGTGCGAATGTGCTCAGTCTTTCTGATAGGTACCCTATGAATTACTGATTTAGACCAAATGAAACTTTGATGGAAAGAAATCAGAAAGAGCTGATTTGATAGAAATTTAGTGAATTTGTATGCCCAGGGTAAGAAACTGTAACCAGAGGGCATCCCATGTTTGCATCTTCTCTCTAAATATATCCTGAAATTAATAAAAATTGCATTGAAAAGAAAGAAGAGAATTTCCAGTCCATTAAGTTTGCACAAAGGTGGAGTCCTTGGCACTTCTAATGTCTCTATGTGTGTTATAAATTTTTAAGAGGGATACATAATGTTGCATGAATTTATTTTACCACAGAATTTTGTGAAATATAGCACTCATTTTGAAATATATCCCCTGAATGGATTTTGAAGAACAAGAATTGAAAAGAGAACAAAATAACTATGTTGTGATGATTAATCTAGTACAATTGGGAATGGTTTTGCCATCAACTGCAGAAAAGTTATCAGCACTGAAACCAAAGGGAAGGAAAGAAGATCAAAATTAGAGAAGATAACCTCCAATAAAATAAATAAATAAATAAAAAGATATAGATCTTGGAAAAACAAAATAATGAAATTCTGAGAAACTAAAGGAGGAAATGAGAACCTATGAACAAAAAAAGTGGAAGGCAAGCCTGTCCTCTGAAAAAGAAAATATAAAATGGGACTTGATAAAAGTAGAATGTACTTAGAAAAATTACCATAGTCTTGCACTTGGAAACAATGGGCAGAAATGACAGTCCAGATAACATGTATGGGCAGGGTTTTGTACTGATAGTAGGAGCAAATGCCTAATGATAATCTGGAGTCATGGTTGAAGATAATAAGAAACATCCCTATACTTTGGAGGAGTGGAGTCTGATGGGTAATTGAGAATAGTAACAAATGGTAGGTTGTGAGGTAAAGTTCAACTGGACAGAGACATCTAATAAAGCTAGCAAGGACGTACTAAGGGACCAGGTAAAAAGACCAGGCTCCTTAGGCATAAGGAAGGTGAGTTTTGAAGCTAGGGTTGAAACACTTAGGTCAAAGGTGAGGCCTTAAGAAGAGCAAGGAGAAGGGCTAAGTAGTAGCTGAAGAAAAAGGGTGATGAGTGTCTGCTGTACATTTATATTAATCAGTTGTATAGGGAAACCATGGATAAAGTGTAAGTTTGAGAAAATGAAAAAAAAAAAAAAAGCTCAAGAAGGATTAGAGGGGCTTGATGGAAAATCTAGAATAATCATATGACAAGGACCTTAAGTGAAGAGGAATGGAATGAAGGTAGAGATCAATGGGTTAGTGATCAGAAGTGAGGTTAAGCCCTAGATCATTATGTTAAAACCTGGTTTTAAGCTTTGCTTTCCCACCCCCTGTGATTTCATGACCTATGCCAACTAATTGCCTTTCCTAAAGAGTTCTAGCTTCCTCATCTACAATTCATTTTAATTACTTCAAATGGTAGTCCTAAGAAAGTAATGAATGAAAAGGAAAAAACGCCTGCTTCATAGTAAGCATTTAGTTACTAGTAGTCAGAATTGCTACAGCTGAAGGGAGCAAGAAAACAGCAACAGTGTTCACTTTTGAGTGTGTTATGTAGGGCACTGCTATTATGATGTCCTTTGATATCTGTTTTTGTTTAGCCACAAACTGTAATGGCTAACTCAGAAGCATACTCAGTACAATTAGCAAAGTATAGAAAAGTCTGATAATATCAAATAATGTGTTCATGTTGGAATCTTCACTACAGAGTTTAAAGTGATCTTGTAACCAGGGACTATAGCAGGATTCCTGGAAAGGAAGAGTTCAGTGTAAAATGACTTAGAGGGAGCTGAGGTCCCATCACCGGGTATTCATTAAACCAGAAAATTATCATGGCATTATATACTACCTGATCCCAAAGATCTCTTATTTTAAATAAAAATCAACTGTACCTGAAGTGCAAAGGCTCTTGGGATGTGCAACTCTTATTAGCAAGAGTTGGTGAATTGTCAAAAAAGAATCAAAAGGTCTCTGTGGAGAAAATTAACATAGATTTATTGTGACAAACAGTATGACTGTGATTTCACTTTCTGTTGATAGGGCCATCCCAAGGGTCTTCAAGCAGGCAAAGGTATTTCTTCTGGACATGGGTATTAGCCAGTGGTTAATTAGGGAACTAAAATGCAAGAAGTGAAACAGCATAGAAAAGCTGAAAACATGGTTCCTGATTAGTTTGTTTGGCCATGATGCTTTTGGTGCCTTATTCATTAAGTACTTTTTTTCACTAGTTTCCAGAGAGGTGGGATTAAGGATGTAGACTTGGGAATTTGTTTCAGGTAATTAGTTAAAAAGTTAAAAGTCAAATAGATTTTTGTAACAGATTTAATGGTTTAACAGGTTGGTTAGCTACTTAATTCTCATATTTTTCTTTCTTTCTTTCTTTCTTTCTTTCTTTCTTTCTTTCTTTCTTTCTTTCTTTC